>JAXIVJ010011015.1:42500-45122 GCA_036785665.1 Chirona hameri | reverse complement strand
ACAAGAGTGAAAAGGTAATAACAAAACTGTATTGTGCATACGTTAGACCACATTTGGAGTATTGTGTACAAGCCTGGTCTCCAACATATGAGAAAGATTGCTGGTTGTTAGAAAGAGTTCAAAAAAGGGCAACAAAAATGATTAATTGTCTTGGTAGTTTACCTTATGAAGATAGATTAAGGAAATTGGGTATGTTTTCACTTAGATATAGAAGGCTAAGAGGAGATCTAATTGAAGTCTTCAAATTTGTAAATAGTCAGCATTCTGGATATTTAAAGGGTATGTTTGAGTTCAATAGGGAAAATCGAGGTAGAGGTCATCAGCATAAACTCATTATGAAACAAAGTAGGACTAGGCTACGACAGTCATTTTTCAGTAGAAGGGTTGTAGGACATTGGAATATGCTACCAGGGGATGTCGCTGATGCAGTGACACTTGCTTCCTTCAAAATTAGATTAGATAAATACTTTACAGAGAAGGGATTAGTTCATAAATACTCGTGGGATTAGCCTTCTTTTATGCAGGTAGAGTAAGGTGATTTGAAGGGGCGAGACTGGTGGAGGGGGGGGGGGGGGGGGGTGCAACCTCGGATGGGCCCAAGAGGCTCTTTGTCGCACTTTTCTTTTATGTCTTTATGTCTTTATGACGTCACCAACCCAACTTTCCGCTTAAAACTAAAAGTTGAATATCTTCCAAGATAAAAAAATGGGGAAAAAAGTTCACGAACATGTTCAGCTGACCTCGCCTGATATGTAGACATACAATTAAGTGTGATTCGACAACTTTCACAAAGGTGGGACAGTCCCTTTAAAGGAAATAGTTCACCTTCAGCATGGGTTTTGAACTGAAATAGCAGTTTTGTAGCCCGTGTTGAGAAATCCTTTTCTGTAACTTTTCTTGGCTGAAAAGACTCTCCAGCCGAAGATATTTGACTTTTTAGCGAAGGAATACGGCGCATATATGATGTACCGTACCGTCTGAAAGTGCCAGCACTGCCATGGAGCATGCGCAGACCAATAACGCACACCATAAAATCAATAATTTACAACCTTTTGTCCTGAATTGGCGCGATGTAGAACCATTTTTAAGAAGAAAAAAAGAAACTGTATTAAGAAATATAATAAAATCGTGTTCTGAAAAAATGTCCGAAGGTGAACTATTTCCTTTAAGATGACTTTCCACAGAGAGGTCTAGTGAACAGCATTTCAGTACACTTTCGGTGAGGCTCAAGTTTCACTCAATGATTCTAAATGGGCCCAGTTATAACATACAGACACAGCGGGTTGTCCGTTTTACCCGGGTATCTTATTTTGACCCGCTCTCCCCTATAAGAAAAGTCACATGCTTGAGCATTTTAGTTTTCTTCGCATTCCGGAGATTTCATTCTAGGGGGCTTAAGTTGGTAGCTAGCTTTTCGTTTCTGGCTGCCTGTCTGTCAGTCCTTGGAGTCTGTACAAGGTTTCTGCGGCTAAGCGAGAAAACCGTGCGTGGCATTCGCAAAAAAAAATCGGAATGTATAGACACGTCAGGCGGATTTGTGCTTTAGGCTTTTCAAGGGTGCGAAGTGCACGTGGCACGAGCCGCTAGACACCTCCGAACTCAGGATTTCTGGGCCTGCTGGTCATACGTTTCGACGCAGCTCCATCACGCTTTGTGAAAAGATAGACGATATAGGAGGGCACGTTCTTGTTCGGGTGTCGGCGCTGGGGCTGCATGTGGCGCCAGCACGGTCGGCATCGAAACAATTGTAGAGGACCTCCGCCTGGGAGATTCGTATCCGAGAACGATGCGAGCTACGGGCACCAAACTGGTGTGCGGATAGAATATGAAACTGGCTTCCACCATTTGTCACGTTCATGGCTCCCGCCCAACCGATATGCGCGTTAGCACGTGACAAGGGTAGAGAAGGGTGTAAATTGGTACCCTCATGGGGACCCCCTGCTAGGAGCAGGGGCGCAGGAACTATGTTCAAGTTGGGGGGGGGGGGGGGACCATTCTCAAGTCGATTCTTGCCATGCAACGCCCATAGGCGTAATGTTCAAATCCAAAATGTTTGGGGGGGGGGATGCCCCCCCTGTTCCTACGCCTATGGCTAGGAGCTTCGTTTTCGAGGACGGTGCGAGCTATGCCTATGGGTACCAACAACGGTGCGTGAATAGTAAATGGAAATAACTTTCACTTTTGGGCACTCCCATGGCGTCCATCCAATCGATAAGCGCGTGAGCACGTGGCAAGTGCAAAATGGGTGTAGATTAGTGCCCCCCCCCCCCCCCCCCCCCCCCCCACACACACACACACACACACACATTTGGCGGTCAATGTCTCCCGAAGTAGTGGCTAGATTGACTTGCAATTTGGTGTATGGCTTCATGCGTGGGTACTAGCAACATTGCAATCAACAAATCATGTTTCTGTTGGCACGTGCGCACGTGCGACTGCCGCTTTCAGATCTCGGAAACTGCTGGAACAATCGATCTGAGATTTTGTGAACAGGCAAATGTATGAGTTTGGGGTAGTTCGCATGAGTCGGAATCGAAGTCAGTCGGCACGTGCGTTCGTGGGTGGCCTCCGATTTTGGATCTCCGCCTAGTACGGATAGCTGGCGAACCTCTAGTGAATACT
>JAXIVJ010011015.1:2500-37500 GCA_036785665.1 Chirona hameri | reverse complement strand
GTACTATAGCTCGTTTGGTTTGCATGGGATGGCTAGATGTAAAATGAAGAATGATAGGTGCTGCCATAGGTTTTATATATAGTTCTGTGGTGTAGACTCCAGATGTTTGTACTGTTAAGAGAGTATCTAAGAAAGGGATCTGTTTGTGTGGTGAATGATCTGAGCGTTCTATGCTGAATTTCAATGCTGGATGGAAACCATTTATGAAGTCGAAGTATTCGTCTAAAGTTTTTGAGCCATGAGTCCATATACCAAAGATGTCGTCTATATATCTAAGGTATGTAGTTGGTTGAAGTGTGTTCGTAGTGAGCATAAGAGATTCTACTGTATTCATGAAGAGAATGGCTAGAGGGGGTGCTATGCGGCTACCCATAGCTATGCCTTTTGTTTGTTGATATATATTTTTACCAAAGCGTACGTAATTATTGCTCAGGCAATGTTCTAAGAGTCGTTGGATGTCAGGGATTGTAAGTCCAAGAAGATCTACTTTAGATGAATGTGTTCGGATCATTTTTATCGTCGACTCAATCGCTTCAGCAGTAGGGATGTTGCCGTATAAATTGTTAACGTCCACCGTGAAAGCGATGGCACCTTTTGGGAATCCAGATGGAAATTGTGATTTCAGATGGTTCAAGTAGTCATATGTGTTGGTCAAATGAGCAGGGACGAACACCAAGAGTTGGGTAATGATTCGTTCTAGAAGCCATGAGAGTTTGTCGATGGGGTCACCACATGCTGATACGATAGGTCTCATTGGGGCGTTGACTTTATGGGTTTTCGGTAGGCCATATAGTTCAGCAGTGCGAGATTCGGTTGGTTTGATAGCTTGGATTGTTTTATCAGGGAGTTTTCCTTCCAATGTCACTTTTATGAGATCGGAAGTTTCCGCATCAAGTTTTTTGGTTGGGTTTTTAGGCACTGGATGATAGTCCTTTACTATTGCTTCTGTTTTTTGTATATACTCCTTTTTGTCCATTAGCACCAAACCTTTACATTTATCAGACCGTTTAATGATGAGATTGTTGTCTTTTTGTAGCTCAGTGAGTGCTGATAGGTCGTCTTTAGTATGATTGTGGCTTGTTGTTTGTCGATGATGACTGTATAGTCGAATTACTTTCTGTTTTAGTTTTTTGAGAGCGTGTTCTGTGACTGGGTTAGCCTGAGGTGCTTGTTTTGTATCGGTGTCACTGAATCGTGGTCTGAGTGTGATCTTACTATCAGGTTTCTGTTGTGTCTGTTGTTGTGACGTGTTAACCTGGATCTTATTCTTATTTTTCTCTTCGATTTCCTCTTTCCAGCGTATAGCAAATGCCACCCTTTCAAGACCTACTTCAGCGTCTTTCATGGTTTGAGTGTTAATACGTCGTGAGAGAGCGAAGTTTGGTCCTTTCTCTAGTAGGGCAGTAAGCCGAAGGTTGAGAGGCTGGTTGGTGAGGTTCATGAATTTCCTAGGGGTGCTGACTTCATCTAGTGGATTGGGAGCTGTTCCTATTACAGTTTTAGGGTTATGACGGCCTGGGTCATCTACTGCGTCAAACCAATCATCATCAGAGATTACCCATCCCCAAACGGTGTACTCACTTTCATCATCACTAGCATCATACCAACGATCATCATATGTCAGCCACTCATCATCGGAGATCACCCCTCCCCGCACATTACACTCATTCTCATTCTCATCACCACTGGCATCATACCAGCGGTCATCATCTGTCAGACACTCATCATCGGAGATCACCCCTCCCCGCACGTTACACTCACGCTCATCACTACCAGCATCATACCAGCGATCATCATCTGTCATCCTCTCATCATCGGAGATCACCCCTCCCCGCACGTTACACTTACGCTCATCACTACCAGCATCATACCAGCGAGCATCATCTGTCAGCCATTTCTAGAGCACCCCCTCTAGCCATTCTCTTCATGAATACAGTAGAATCTCTTATGCTCACTACGAACACACTTCAACCAACTACATACCTTAGATATATAGACGACATCTTTGGTATATGGACTCATGGCTCAAAAACTTTAGACGAATACTTCGACTTCATAAATGGTTTCCATCCAGCATTGAAATTCAGCATAGAACGCTCAGATCATTCACCACACAAACAGATCCCTTTCTTACGTGTCTCAGCGGCTCGTGTCCCCAGCTGACGCAGTTAGCGTGTCTCAGCGTCTCGTGTCTCAGCGTCTCGTGTCTCAGCGGCTCGTGTCCCCAGCTGACGCAGTTAGCGTGTCTCAGCGGCTCGTGTCCCCAGCTGACGCAGTTAGCGTGTCTCAGCGTCTCGTGTCTCAGCGTCTCGTGTCTCAGCGGCTCGTGTATCCAGCTGACGCAGTTAGCGTGTCTCAGCGTCTCGTGTCTCCAGCTGACGCAGTTAGCGTGTCTCAGCGTCTCGTGTCTCCAGCTGACGCAGTTAGCGTGTCTCAGCGTCTCGTGTCTCCAGCTGACGCAGTTAGCGTGTCTCAGCGTCTCGTGTCTCCAGCTGACGCAGTTAGCGTGTCTCAGCGTCTCGTGTCTCCAGCTGACGCAGTTAGCGTGTCTCAGCGTCTCGTGTCTCCAGCTGACGCAGTTAGCGTGTCTCAGCGTCTCGTGTCTCCAGCTGACGCAGTTAGCGTGTCTCAGCGTATCGTGTCTCCAGCTGACGCAGTTAGCGTGTCTCAGCGTCTCGTGTCTCCAGCTGACGCAGTTAGCGTGTCTCAGCGTCTCGTGTCTCCAGCTGACGCAGTTAGCGTGTCTCAGCGTATCGTGTCTCCAGCTGACGCAGTTAGCGTGTCTCAGCGTGGTATGTGAATGGATAATGTCGTAAAACAATGTATCACCTCTCGGCATTGTACCGTTCTTCGGTGTCAGCCTTTTTTTTAGAAGATAACATAAATGGGATGTAGGTACGGCTATATATATATAGGTTGGGTGTGCGTAATTATGACCCATTTTCTCAATTACGCAAAAATGCAGCCATCACGAAAAATCAATAGTTATAACTCCAAAAATGGAGTATATAATTGTACTTTTTGACGTCGATTAAAGGAAATAGTTCACCTTCAACATGGGGGTTTGAACTGAAATAGCAGTTTGGTAGCCCGTGTTGAGAAATCCTTATCTGGAACTTTTCTTGGCTGAAAAGACTCCAGCCGAAGATATTTGACATTTTCTCAATTACGCAAAAATGCAGCCATCACGAAAAATAAATAGTTATAACTCCAAAAATGGAGTATATAATTGTACTTTTTGACGTCGATTAAAGGAAATAGTTCACCTTTAACATGGGGGTTTGAACTGAAATAGCAGTTTGGTAGCCCGTGTTGAGAAATCCTTATCTGGAACTTTTCTTGGCTGAAAAGACTCCAGCCGAAGATATTTGACTTTTTGGCGAAGGAATGCGGCGCATATATGATATACCGTACCGTCTGAACTGTGCCAGCACTGCATGGAGCATGCGCAGACCAATAACGCACACCATAAAATTAATAATTTACAACCTTCTGTCCTGAATTGGCGCGATGCAGGACCATTTTTGAAAAGAAAAAAAGAAACTGTATTAAAAAAATATAATAAAATCGTGTTCTGAAAATTTTCCGAAGGTGAACTATTTCCTTTAACAATTGATCACATTATATGCAGCCAACTGTTTGGCTCCCTAGTCAAAACAGTTTTGTCAAAATATCCATTTTCCCGGTGTGCGTAATGTACGGGCACTTTCCCCTATGTACTAAGTGTAACACTTTTGACAACCGCATGGTAAAAACAAACTTGAATAGACCAACAATTACCGCGTTTACATGAGCCAAAACTTATGGAAAATGTAGCCTAATTCGATGAAACGTTAGTTTCGTCTCATGTCAACGGGTTTCAAGCGTTGCCAAATTTACGGAGATCTTTAGGTAAATTTCAGTTTCCATAATGGGAAATTTACGTTTGGGTCGTCATTTTTACCACTATAAACGAAAGTTTTAGGTCTTCTAGATCTAAAACATGAAATGTTAATATTTGTCGTATTAAAATAATTAATTTTGTGTTAGAAGTGGCATATTTTTTTAGAGAGAAAACGATGTAATGCTTATTGCGAATGCGACCGTATTAATTATATGCGATCCTCTCATCCATATGCGGCCAATTTTACCTTCATCTTCTACTTCACAATGTTTGCCTTTAAAGGAAATAGTACACCTTCAACATGGGGTTTTGAACTGAAATAGCAGTTTTGTAGCCCGTGTTGAGAAATCCTTATCTGCAACTTTTCTTGGCTGAAAAGACTCCAGCCGAAGATATGTGACTTTTTGACGAAGGAATGCGGTGCATATATGATGTACCGTACCGTCTGAAAGTGCCAGCACTGCCAGGGAGCATGCGCAGACCAATAACGCACACCATAAAATTGATAATTTACGACCTTCTGTCCTGAATTGGCGCGATGTAGGACCATTTTTGAAAAGAAAAAAAGAAACTGTATTACAAAATATAATAAAATCGTGTTCTGAAAAATGTTCCGAAGGTGAACTATTTCCTTTAACAACAGCCATTCTACCAATAAATACAAGCTGCGCCACAAATGTCTCCAACACGACGGCGGACGGCGTCCCCACAGACTTTTGTATTTGTAAATTTGACAGCACTCGCGGAACGGAATTTCCCCTATTAGCTCATGTGAACGGGGGGTGAATAAATGGAAATTTACGAAACGGAAACTTACGGTAAAGGAAATAGTTCACCTTGGAATTTTTACCAAACACGATTTTATGATATTTTCTAATACAATTTATTTTTATATTGTCAAAAATGGCCTTATATCGCGCCGATTCAGGACAGAAGGCCGTACATTTGTATTGTTTATCAAAACTATATGCATACTCTCGAAGTCAGAGTCCTGACGTCACGCGAATATAAACAATGGTTCAGCCAATCAGATTCGAAAGTAGTCGCGTAAAGATAGACTCGCATTGGAGATGTGCCAACCGGCGGCCGGCGATCGCTTGCTAGCACCAGCTACAAGCTGATTGGCTGATGGTATAGCCTCTGCCCGGGCTAAAACCAGTACAACACTCTTTCGCCAGCACCGCATTCCTTCGCCAAAAACTCAAATATATTCGGCTGGAGAGTCTTTTCAGTCAAGAAAACTTGCAGATAGGGGTTTCCCAACACGGGCTACAAAACTGCTATCTCAGTTTAAAACTAATGTTGAAGGTGAACTATTTCCTTTAATCTCATGGAGGCCCATGTAAACTGAGTAACAGACTCATTTCTACCCAAGGTATTGATAGACCTTCGCAGGCCTGTCATGTGCGTCGCCGCCAGTCGGTAGCCACTGGAAGAGGAATACAGCCTCTATCGTCCATACCGGAGATGGAGTGTTAGGTGTCGTCCTGCTGTTACTCTGCTGTCTCACAGCCGCTTACCTGTCGAGGGGCCCTGCCTGTCTGAAACGCCAGCTGGTATTGCTGTAGCCACTAAGACTGCTAGAGCCTCCTACAGCGCACGCGAAGCCAGACGCGAAGCCAGAAGCTCGCCACAGTTGGCGGGCTGCACACGGCAAAACGGCGTGCAGCAGAGACGTTAGCTACTGCATAGTCCAGACGATAGCTACTGCAGAGTCCAGAATAGTGGTGCCAATCGGTACAATCATTGTCGGAATTCCGAATTTGTCCGAAGACCGATTCGGTTTTCGGACGGACATAAGCATATTTCTCTGGACATTTTCGGACATCCAATGCCCAAGGATGGCTTGTCGCGAAACTCACTTGTTACCTTTTTATTAAAAAAAAGAAAATGTGCCACATGTAATTCATTTTCATATTAAACATTTTTTCTGCTTTCGGACAAATTTCGGACAAACAATGATTTTCGGACAGTTTCGGACGGACAGCAGACCATGGTCCTGGACATCGGTCGGACATTGGACAAATATTTTATAAAACTGGCACCACTAGTCCAGACTTTAGCTACTGCAGAGTCCAGACGATAGCTACTGCAGAGTCCAGACGGCGTGCAGCAGCGACATTAGCTACTGCAGAGTCCAGACGGCGTGCAGCAGAGACGTTAGCTACTGCAGAGTCCAGACGTTAGCTACTGCAGAGTCCAGACGGCGTGCAGCAGAGACGTTAGCAGAGTCCAGCCGGTTACTGACATGCAGTCTCACGCCTCATCTCACGCCGTGTTAGTTCACATCCGACCGGCACGCTCTCTGATTAAACACGCCGTGGACGGCATAGGTGGGTTTATTGAACACTCCGCATACACACACAAACAGCATGGGTACAGCACACACACACACACACACCTGTGGGTGTGGGTGGATGTAGTATTTGACTGACATAGGGAACATGCATATACATATAAGTCGGAACCTTTCTCTGAACCGACAGATTGGCGCTCGCTTTGGCACAAACATTTGACAAATATTGCGCGCGGACTACTGAGTCCAATAAATTATACTGGCACCAACCGGCCACATACCGACATGCATACATTTACCGACCACAGCAGGCGAATCAGTATGCATAAACTGCTAGTGGAGCAGCACCCACTACCACCGGTGACAGGGCTGATTCTCCCGGGGACAGCGGCCTACGGCTCCACGCTGATTGAATCCTCTACGTGGACTGGAGTACGACACGCTCTAGCATAAGTGGTACACTCATTTCTTCCCACGACACTGCCGATAACTAACTACGCAGCACTCAGCCATCCAACATTTGGCGTCAATTTGGCCAGGACGACGACGGTAGCCAGAGACGACGTGACAAAACTCCATAGCTAGGTGACGGCCGTCGTCAAAAGGCTGCATTGATGAGACGCTGACTACAAATGCCCGTCAAATGATGACTTCTTGTCGCGTACAGAGCCTTCACCGGCTGTCGTCCCCTGTCTCTGTTGTTATTTTGGCACAAGTCTCGGCCTGAGAGCCTTCACCGGCTGTCGTCCCCTGTCTCTGTTGTTAGTTTGGCAGCAGTCTCGGCCTGGGCGCCTTCACCGGCTGTCGTCCCCTGTCTCTGTTGTTAGTTTGGCAGCAGTCTCGGCCTGGGCGCCTTCACCGGCTGTCGTCCCCTGGCTCTGTTGTTAGTTTGGCAGCAGTCTCGACCTTAGAACCTTCACCGGCTGTCGTCCCCTGTCGCTGTTGTTAGTTTGGCACAAGTCTCGGCCTGGGCGCCTTCGCCGGCTGTCGTCCCCTGTCTCTGTTGTTAGTTTGGCAGCAGTCTCGGCCTGGGCGCCGTTTCCGTAGATCGGCGTTCTGGAGCGAGCCTGGCCCCTTCGCGGCCAGTGTCGGCCGCCGGCTGAGCCATCACGGCAGCCGAGCTCCCGGCCTTCCGCCAGGTCGGGCGGGCGGCAGCGTCGGGGGCGGAGTTAGTGAGGGAGCACGCGGCAGGCGGCAGGCACAGGCGGAGGCAGGCGGAGGCAGGCGGCCGACAGCGGCTCGAGAGAGGACAGAGCAGCGAGAGCGGACACAGAGAGAGAGCGGAGCAGCTACACGTCGCGCACGTCGCGTCTCACCCCGCCGCCGAGAAGGCTGCCAAGGAACGAGGGCGCCGGCTGGAGCGCTTCCACCTGCTGTTTGGTCTGCAGCAGCGCCTCCTGCAGCGAGCTGATGGTGGTCCACTGCCGGCCGATCTGACGACAGACAAACCGCCCGCTGACGACCCAGCGACAGACAAACCGCCCACTGACGACCCAGCGACAGACAAACCGCCCGCTGACGACCCAGCGACAGACAAACCGCCCGCTGACGACCCCGCGACAGACAACCCGGCCAGGGCAACTGACATACATACTAAACACATCAACAACAGACCAGCCAGGTACACTGACAACCATACTAAACACAGCAACAGACCAGCCAGGTCCACTGGCAACCATACTAAACACAGCAACAATATACTAGCCAGGGCCACTGACAACCATACTAAACACAGCAACAGACCAGCCAGGTACACTGGCAACCATACTAAACACAGCAACAACAGACCAGCCAGGTCCACTGGCAACCATACTAAACACAGCAACAACATACCAGCCAGGTACACTGACAACCATACTAAACACAGCAACAACAGACCAGCCAGGTCCACTGACAACCATACTAAACACAGCAACAATATACTAGCCAGGGCCACTGACAACCATAATAAACACAGCAACAACAGACCAGCCAGGTACACTGGCAACCATACTAAACACAGCAACAGACCAGCCAGGTCCACTGGCAACCATACTAAACACAGCAACAATATACTAGCCAGGGCCACTGACAACCATACTAAACACAGCAACAGACCAGCCAGGTACACTGGCAACCATACTAAACACAGCAACAACAGACCAGCCAGGTACACTGACAACCATACTAAACACAGCAACAACAGACCAGCCAGGTCCACTGGCAACCATACTAAACACAGCAACAATAGACCAGCCAGGGCCACTGACAACCATACTAAACACAGCAACAACAGACCAGCCAGGGCCACTGACAACCATACTAAACACAGCAACTACAGACCAGCCAGGTCCACTGACAACCATACTAAACACAGCAACAATATACCAGCCAGGTACACTGGCAACCATACTAAACACAGCAACTACAGACCAGCCAGGTCCACTGACAACCATACTAAACACAGCAACAATATACTAGCCAGGCGCACTGACAACTATACTAAACACAGCAACAATATACTAGCCAGGTCCACTGACAACCATACTAAACACAGCAACAACAGACCAGCCAGGTCCACTGGCAACCATACTAAACACAGCAACAACAGACCAGCCAGGTCTACTGACAACCATACTAAACACAGCAACAACAGACCAGCCAGGTCCACTGCCAACCATACTAAACACAGCAACAGACCAGCCAGGTCCACTGCCAACCATACTAAACACAGCAACAATATACCAGCCAGGTCCACTGGCAACCATACTAAACACAGCAACAACAGACCAGCCAGGTCTACTGGCAACCATACTAAACACAGCAACAACAGACCAGCCAGGTCCACTGACAACCATACTAAACACAGCAACACTATACCAGCCAGGTCCACTGACAACCATACTAAACACAGTAACAACAGACCAGCCAGGTACACTGACAACCATACTAAACACAGCAACAATATACCAGCCAGGTACACTGACAACCATACTAAACACAGCAACTACAGACCAGCCAGGTCCACTGACAACCATACTAAACACAGCAACAGACCAGCCAGGTCCACTGCCAACCATACTAAACACAGCAACAATATACCAGCCAGGTCCACTGACAACCATACTAAACACAACAACAACAGACCAGCCAGGTCCACTGACAACCATACTGAACACAGCAACAACAGACCAGCCAGGTACACTGACAACCATACTAAACACAGCAACAACAGACCAGCCAGGTCCACTGGCAACCATACTAAACACAGCAACAATATACCAGCCAGGTCCACTGACACTCATACTAAACACAGCAACAACAGACCAGCCAGGTCCACTGACAACCATACTAAACACAGTAACAGCAGACCAGCCAGGTACACTGACAACCATACTAAACACAGCAACAGACCAGCCAGGTCCACTGACAACCATACTAAACACAGCAACAACAGACCAGCCAGGTCCACTGACAACCATACTAAACACAGCAACAATAGTCCAGCCAGGTACACTGACAACCATACTAAACACAGCAACAACAGACCAGCCAGGTCCACTGACAACCATACTAAACAGCAACAATATACCAGCCAGGTCCACTGACAACCATACTAAACACAGCAACTACAGACCAGCCAGGTCCACTGACAACCATACTAAACACAGCAACAACAGACCAGCCAGGTACACTGACAACCATACTAAACACAGAAACAACAGACCAGCCAGGTGCACTGACAACCATAATAAACACAGCAACAACAGACCAGCCAGGTCCACTGACAACCATACTAAACACAGCAACAACAGACCAGCCAGGTACACTGACAACCATACTAAACACAGCAACAACAGACCAGCCAGGTCCACTGACAACCATACTAAACACAGCAACAACAGACCAGCCAGGTCCACTGACAACCATACTAAACACAGCAACTACAGACCAGCCAGGTCCACTGACAACCATACTAAACACAGCAACAATATACTAGGCAGGTCCACTGGCAACCATACTAAACACAGCAACAATATACCAGCCAGGTCCACTGACAACCATACTAAACACAGCAACAATATACCAGCCAGGTCCACTGACAACCATACTAAACACAGCAACAACAGACCAGCCAGGTCCACTGACAACCATACTAAACACAGCAACAGACCAGCCAGGTCCACTGGCAACCATACTAAACACAGCAACAACAGACCGGCCAGGTCCACTGACAACCATACTAAACACGGCAACAACAGACCAGCCAGGTCCACTGACAACCATACTAAACACAGCAACAATATACCAGCCAGATCCACTGACAACCATACTAAACACAGCAACAACAGACCAGCCAGGTCCACTGACAACCATACTAAACACGGCAACAACAGACCAGCCAGGTCCACTGGCAACCATACTAAACACAGCAACAACAGACCAGCCAGGTCCACTGACAACCATACTAAACACAGCAACAACAGACCAGCCAGGTCCACTGGCAACCATACTAAACACAGCAACAACAGCCCAGCCAGGTCCACTGACAACCATACTAAACACGGCAACAACAGACCAGCCAGGTCCACTGACAACCATACTAAACACAGCAACAATATACCAGCCAGGTCCACTGACAACCATACTAAACACAGCAACTACAGACCAGCCAGGTCCACTGACAACCATACTAAACACAGCAACAACAGACCAGCCAGGTCCACTGACAACCATACTAAACACAGCAACAACAGACCAGCCAGGTCCACTGACAACCATACTAAACACAGCAACAATATACCAGCCAGGTCCACTGACAACCATACTAAACACAGCAACTACAGACCAGCCAGGTCCACTGACAACCATACTAAACACAGCAACAACAGACCAGCCAGGTCCACTGGCAACCATACTAAACACAGCAACAACAGACCAGCCAGGTCCACTGACAACCATACTAAACACAGCAACAGACCAGCCGGGTCCACTGACAACCATACTAAACACAGCAACAACAGACCAGCCAGGTACACTGGCAGCCATACTAAACACAGCAACAGACCAGCCAGGTCCACTGGCAACCATACTAAACACAGCAACTACAGACCAGCCAGGTCCACTGACAACCATACTAAACACAGCAACTACAGACCAGCCAGGTCCACTGACAACCATACTAAACACAGCAACAACAGACCAGCCAGGTCCACTGACAACCATACTAAACACAACAACAATATACCAGCCAGGTCCACTGACAACCATACTAAACACAACAACAGACCAGCCAGGTCCACTGACAACCATACTAAACACAGCAACAGACCAGCCAGGTCCACTGACAACCATACTAAACACAGCAACAACAGACCAGCCAGGTCCACTGACAACCATACTAAACACAGCAACAACAGACCAGCCAGGTCCACTGGCAACCATACTAAACACAGCAACAATATACCAGCCAGGTACACTGACAACCATACTAAACACAGCAACAACAGACCAGCCAGGTCCACTGACAACCATACTAAACACAGCAAAAGACCAGCCAGGTCCACTGGCAACCATACTAAACACAGCAACAATATACCAGCCAGGTACACTGACAACTATACTAAACACAGCAACAACAGACCAGCCAGGTCCACTGACAACCATACTAAACACAGCAACAATATACCAGCCAGGTACACTGGCAACCATACTAAACACAGCAACTACAGACCAGCCAGGTCCACTGACAACCATACTAAACACAGCAACAATATACTAGCCAGGCGCACTGACAACTATACTAAACACAGCAACAATATACTAGCCAGGTCCACTGACAACCATACTAAACACAGCAACAACAGACCAGCCAGGTCCACTGGCAACCATACTAAACACAGCAACAACAGACCAGCCAGGTCTACTGACAACCATACTAAACACAGCAACAACAGACCAGCCAGGTCCACTGCCAACCATACTAAACACAGCAACAGACCAGCCAGGTCCACTGCCAACCATACTAAACACAGCAACAATATACCAGCCAGGTCCACTGGCAACCATACTAAACACAGCAACAACAGACCAGCCAGGTCTACTGGCAACCATACTAAACACAGCAACAACAGACCAGCCAGGTCCACTGACAACCATACTAAACACAGCAACACTATACCAGCCAGGTCCACTGACAACCATACTAAACACAGTAACAACAGACCAGCCAGGTACACTGACAACCATACTAAACACAGCAACAATATACCAGCCAGGTACACTGACAACCATACTAAACACAGCAACTACAGACCAGCCAGGTCCACTGACAACCATACTAAACACAGCAACAGACCAGCCAGGTCCACTGCCAACCATACTAAACACAGCAACAATATACCAGCCAGGTCCACTGACAACCATACTAAACACAACAACAACAGACCAGCCAGGTCCACTGACAACCATACTAAACACAGCAACAACAGACCAGCCAGGTACACTGGCAACCATACTAAACACAGCAACAACAGACCGGCCAGGTCCACTGACAACCATACTGAACACAGCAACAACAGACCAGCCAGGTACACTGACAACCATACTAAACACAGCAACAACAGACCAGCCAGGTCCACTGGCAACCATACTAAACACAGCAACAATATACCAGCCAGGTCCACTGACACTCATACTAAACACAGCAACAACAGACCAGCCAGGTCCACTGACAACCATACCAAACACAGTAACAGCAGACCAGCCAGGTACACTGACAACCATACTAAATACAGCAACAGACCAGCCAGGTCCACTGACAACCATACTAAACACAGCAACAACAGACCAGCCAGGTCCACTGACAACCATACTAAACACAGCAACAATAGTCCAGCCAGGTACACTGACAACCATACTAAACACAGCAACAACAGACCAGCCAGGTCCACTGACAACCATACTAAACAGCAACAATATACCAGCCAGGTCCACTGACAACCATACTAAACACAGCAACAACAGACCAGCCAGGTCCACTGACAACCATACTAAACACAGCAACAACAGACCAGCCAGGTCCACTGGCAACCATACTAAACACAGCAACAACAGACCAGCCAGGTCCACTGACAACCATACTAAACACAGCAACAATAGTCCAGCCAGGTCCACTGACAACCATACTAAACACAGCAACAACAGACCAGCCAGGTCCACTGACAACCATACTAAACACAGCAACAATAGTCCAGCCAGGTACACTGACAACCATACTAAACACAGCAACAACAGACCAGCCAGGTCCACTGACAACCATACTAAACACAGCAACAACAGACCAGC
This sequence comes from Chirona hameri, assembly GCA_036785665.1. NCBI lineage: Eukaryota > Metazoa > Arthropoda > Thecostraca > Balanomorpha > Balanidae > Chirona > Chirona hameri. The sequence continues at coordinate 23,995 of JAXIVJ010011015.1, read as the reverse complement.
CAGGTCCACTGACAACCATACTAAACACAGCAGCAACAGACCAGCCAGGTCCACTGACAACCATACTAAACACAGCAACAATATACTAGCCAGGTCCACTGGCAACCATACTAAACACAGCAACAACAGACCAGCCAGGTCCACTGACAACCATACTAAACACAGCAACAACAGACCAGCCAGGTCCACTGACAACCATACTAAACACAGCAACAATATACCAGCCAGATCCACTGACAACCATACTAAACACAGCAACAATATACCAGCCAGGTCCACTGACAACCATACTAAACACAGCAACAACAGACCAGCCAGGTACACTGACAACCATACTAAACACAGCAACAACAGACCAGCCAGGGCCACTGACAACTATACTAAACACAGCAACAATATACCAGCCAGGTCCACTGACACTCATACTAAACACAACAACAACAGACCAGCCAGGTCCACTGACAACCATACTAAACACAGCAACAACAGCCCAGCCAGGTCCACTGCCAACCATACTAAACACAGAAACTACAGACCAGCCAGGTCCACTGACAACCATACTAAACACAGCAACAACAGACCAGCCAGGTCCACTGACAACCATACTAAACACAGCAACAATAGTCCAGCCAGGTCCACTGACAACCATACTAAACACAGCAACTACAGACCAGCCAGGTCCACTGACAACCATACTAAACACAGCAACAACAGACCAGCCAGGTCCACTGACAACCATACTAAACACAGCAACAATATACTAGGCAGGTCCACTGGCAACCATACTAAACACAGCAACAACAGACCAGCCAGGTCCACTGACAACCATACTAAACACAGCAACAACAGACCAGCCAGGTCCACTGACAACCATACTAAACACAGCAACAATATACCAGCCAGATCCACTGACAACCATACTAAACACAGCAACAACAGACCAGCCAGGTCCACTGACAACCATACTAAACACGGCAACAACAGACCAGCCAGGTCCACTGGCAACCATACTAAACACAGCAACAACAGACCAGCCAGGTCCACTGACAACCATACTAAACACAGCAACAACAGACCAGCCAGGTCCACTGGCAACCATACTAAACACAGCAACAACAGCCCAGCCAGGTCCACTGACAACCATACTAAACACGGCAACAACAGACCAGCCAGGTCCACTGACAACCATACTAAACACAGCAACAATATACCAGCCAGGTCCACTGACAACCATACTAAACACAGCAACTACAGACCAGCCAGGTCCACTGACAACCATACTAAACACAGCAACAACAGACCAGCCAGGTCCACTGACAACCATACTAAACACAGCAACAACAGACCAGCCAGGTCCACTGACAACCATACTAAACACAGCAACAATATACCAGCCAGGTCCACTGACAACCATACTAAACACAGCAACTACAGACCAGCCAGGTCCACTGACAACCATACTAAACACAGCAACAACAGACCAGCCAGGTCCACTGGCAACCATACTAAACACAGCAACAACAGACCAGCCAGGTCCACTGACAACCATACTAAACACAGCAACAGACCAGCCGGGTCCACTGACAACCATACTAAACACAGCAACAACAGACCAGCCAGGTACACTGGCAACCATACTAAACACAGCAACAGACCAGCCAGGTCCACTGGCAACCATACTAAACACAGCAACTACAGACCAGCCAGGTCCACTGACAACCATACTAAACACAGCAACTACAGACCAGCCAGGTCCACTGACAACCATACTAAACACAGCAACTACAGACCAGCCAGGTCCACTGACAACCATACTAAACACAACAACAATATACCAGCCAGGTCCACTGACAACCATACTAAACACAACAACAGACCAGCCAGGTCCACTGACAACCATACTAAACACAGCAGCAGACCAGCCAGGTCCACTGACAACCATACTAAACACAGCAACAACAGACCAGCCAGGTCCACTGACAACCATACTAAACACAGCAACAACAGACCAGCCAGGTCCACTGGCAACCATACTAAACACAGCAACAATATACCAGCCAGGTACACTGACAACCATACTAAATACAGCAACAACAGACCAGCCAGGTCCACTGACAACCATACTAAACACAGCAAAAGACCAGCCAGGTCCACTGGCAACCATACTAAACACAGCAACAATATACCAGCCAGGTACACTGACAACTATACTAAACACAGCAACAACAGACCAGCCAGGTCCACTGACAACCATACTAAACACAGCAACTACAGACCAGGCAGGTCCACTGGCAACCATACTAAACACAGCAACAATATACCAGCCAGGTCCACTGACAACCATACTAAACACAGCAACAATAGTCCAGCCAGGTCCACTGACAACCATACTAAATACAGCAACAACAGCCCAGCCAGGTCCACTGACAACCATACTAAACACAGCAACAATATACTAGCCAGGTCCACTGCCAACCATACTAAACACAGCAACAACAGACCAGCCAGGTCCACTGACAACCATACTAAACACAGCAACAATATACTAGCCAGGCGCACTGACAACTATACTAAACACAGCAACAATATACTAGCCAGGTCCACTGACAACCATACTAAACACAGCAACAATATACCAGCCAGGTCCACTGACACTCATACTAAACACAGCAACAGACCAGCCAGGTCCACTGCCAACCATACTAAACACAGCAACAATAGACCAGCCAGGTCCACTGACAACCATACTAAACACAGCAACTACAGACCAGCCAGGTCCACTGACAACCATACTAAACACAGCAACAATATACCAGCCAGGTCCACTGACAACCATACTAAACACAGCAACAATAGTCCAGCCAGGTACACTGACAACCATACTAAACACAGCAACTACAGACCAGCCAGGTCCACTGACAACCATACTAAACACAGCAACAATATACCAGCCAGGTCCACTGACAACCATACTAAACACAGCAACAATAGTCCAGCCAGGTACACTGACAACCATACTAAACACAGCAACAACAGACCAGCCAGGTACACTGACAACCATACTAAACACAGCAACAACAGACCAGCCAGGTACACTGACAACCATACTAAACACAGCAACAACAGACCGGCCAGGTACACTGACAACCATACTAAACACAGCAACAACAGACCAGAGGTCCACTGACAACAAATACTAAACACAGCAACAACAGACCAGCCAGGTCCACTGACAACCATACTAAACACAGCAACAACAGACCAGCCAGGTCCACTGACAACCATGTACCTGATATCTCGCAACAACATACGATCAGACTACAAATATCGCGATTCGCTGACATGTCTCCAAACTTAAGTACGAGTTCTCCAACCCTGCAGTCTGGAGCAGTGTCCTTATTGCACTGCATTTGATCGCTGTAGCGGACGGCTCTGACTGCCCGACCCCTCACCTCCACGTCCTTCTGGACACATTTGACGGTGAGCTCTTTGTTGCTGGTCTCGGCCGCCAGGAGTCGCTCCTGTAGGTCGGTGATCTGCGCCATCTGCTGGTCCGCCTCCGATTCGAGACGGCGCGACACGGCGGCGGCCTCTTCTGCGCGCTGCTGCAACTCTGACACCTGAAGAATCAACACACACACATACACAACTCTCAACGACCAACGCGGAGACCATGGAGATTTCGCAGGCAAGACCATCCACTGACAGCTGTCTCGAAATGGAAACCGTGCCGGTTTCTCAGGGAAGAGCATTTAGCAAAAGTTATCAAAAGTGTTTCTGAGTGCTGTAACAGCACTGCTGTTGCAGCTGTATTCATATTTAAAAGAATGCGTAACTACCCTGAAAGTCGAGGTCATGCGGTACCTGTGTCCCAGTTCGTGGCTTGCTACATGATGTTCAAGAGTGACAACTGACAAGTTTCTTCCTTGAAGTTCAGCTTCCCACATAAAACAGACACATGGTAACCACATGGTATTGGTAACCATGTGGGCTAGCCCACCTTTCCCACATGGTGCCCACATGGTTTTGGATGACTTAGCTGCTGACTCGTTTTTGCATGGTTACCATATGGGCTAGCACAATTCCTTCTTACCTCCTTAAACCCATATAGTCCCTACATTGGTATACTCAAGTCATTCCCATGTCCACGTGCGCCCACCTAAGCCCATGTGCACATGGGACCCATACCGATACCGTGTGCATTCCCATGCCCATGTGAGCCCACGTAGCCCATCGTAAACTCATGAGGACGTGGTAATCACATGGCTGTGTTATGTGGGTCTATTGGATTTGCCTGCTGGCTGTTGATTCAAAGGGTAGCATGCAGGGGAGGATCTAGCCGTGTTTTTTTTGGGGGGGGGGCAAATCCTATGGCGTATTTCTAAAAAGTTGTTGAGAGGGGTAGCGGGCCGTCAGCCGCGAGAAGTTGTTAGGGGGGGGGGGTAGAGCGCATCGTCAACCCGTCAGCGACTGTACGTCCGGCCGTTTTGGGGCAGGGTTGGCACTACTCATTACCCACTACCCGTTTTTTTTTGTGGGCAATTCAATGAAGAAAAAAACATCCTGGGTTTTTCAGCAAAGTGTAGTACTGTATATTTTGAACAATAAATCTGAAGACGTAAAGGTTATAAAGCGCATCAGCTGTGAGCTGTGTGGCCAAACTTACTTGTTATCATGGCAATGCTGCATTTTCCCTTGTTTTAACAATCAGATTCCCATATATTATCTTCTAGGGACAATGCCATTCCCCCAGAACTCCCTTATCGGCTCCACTGTCACTGGATATTTCTTAACAATGCATGCGTTCAGTCTAATATGCTTCATTTTGAACGTTTCGTGACGATCAGTAACGATTTTGGGGTGAGTGGGCAAGTGTGTACACATTTGCAGGCTCATCAGTCAGTATCTACAAGAAAATACGCCTGTGAAAAACATGGCTAACATCGGGTCCAGCCGCTTATATACGGTAGATTTTCCCCCTTAGTTGACCGAAGTCCTCGCGTGTGCATCGCGTCCCTCAGTGACGATAATAATTGTTACCAATAGTTTTGATTGCTTTGATTGAGTAGTTTTAGCGCCATGCATTATTCGGAATGATTAACAAATCGCACCTCCCGACCGAAATGGTGGTCTATCAGCATGACCAAAGTAAAGCTCCGATTTTTTTTCCTCTCACCATATTAATCAGCAGCTTAAAGATAAATATTCACCTTTTTCCACAAATATTGAGTTATTACTTGAAATTGACAGACGAGGTCAAAATATATTGTAAATTGACCACATTTTGCATATAACAATTCCTACCGAGAGATAGTTAAAGTCAAAGTTGATCCACGCTTTTAACGACCGGACTCGCAAGTACTCAGTAACGAATTTCGGTCCCCATCGAATTCCTGGATAATCGAATTCCATCGAATTCCGGGATTCCAATTTCCAAATATGCTCCAAATATGAATTATTTTTTTCGATTTTTTTTTGGGGGGGGGGGGAAGGGGACGTTAAAAATATGCTCCTCTAAAAATATAGTGGGTTAAATCCGGTGAGTTTTTGGTGGAGGTACCTGCCTTATGCCCCCTGATCAAAAATTGACCCCTCCTGGAGTGAATCCTGGGTACGCCACTGTCAGGACCTAGGATCTTTGTGGATCCCTCGGCGTAAAATAAATGTAGATCTGGGATCTTTATAGATCCCACGTCTTAAACAGGATCTTTGTGGATCCTTCGGCTTAAAATGCAGGTATATATTGGGCCTTTGGGAGTCTTTCAGCTTCCTGGTTATCTGGGATCTCAGTGGATCTCTAATTTAAACGAGGCTCAGATCTTGAAACATCTTGAAAGATGCAGGGACTGACATAAAATGTGTGGTCTCTATGTTGCGTGTGTAGTATGTACCTACTATGTAGATAATTAGTACATGCAAATTACCTTGTACCTATTAGCAAACAGAGATTGTAATGAATTATCCCATATGATAAAATTAGCAAGAAGTAGGTACCTTATTAAGATACATACTTCTTCGTTATTTAAGACTTGTGTCTGGATCTCGAAGTTGGATCTAGGATCCCAGTAGATCCCTCGGCATAAAATGCATGCAAATCTTGGATCCCAGTGTATCCCTCTGCGTAAAATGCATGAAAGTCCTCCTGGATCCCTCGGCGTAAAATGCTTCAGGATCTGTGATCTTTGTGGATCCCTCATCTCAAAATATGTCAGCATCTGGAATCTTTGTGGGTCCCTCAGCTTATTGTGCGCCTCGATCTGGCGTCCCATGTGGATCCCGGGACACAGATATCCGGATCTCGGCTGAATACCGGGATCCAGGCACATATCTGGTAAACCCCTTAGATACAAATCAATATCGGGGATAGGTGACGCACTCATGGAATAGTTTACCAGTTTTTCAGTAATGTGGATAAGGTCACCGATTGTCTGTCTGTCTGGCCAGTTGTCACCTGACCTTGTCTGGTCAGTATCTGGTTCCGATGACCCGCCTGTCTGGTCAGTATCTGGTTCTCCCGGCCCACCTGTCTGGCCAGTATCTGGTTCTGCTGTCTGAGCGCGGCCCGCTCCCCCTCGGCGCCGGCCAGCCGCTCCGTGGTGGCGCTCAGCTCGTGCCGCGCCGCCTCCAGCTTGCTCTCCAGCCGTGCCAGCGTCTCGTCCTTCAGCGCCACCTCGTTGCGCGCGCTGGCCAGATGGCCCTGCAGGGCGGCGATCAGCAGGTCCCGCTCCTCCAGCTGCCGGCAGACGAGGGAACACGTCACACGTCACACGTCACACGGCGACATTGAAACCACTGCACTGCGGTGTGCAATGCTGTGTTGTGAGCGTGCAGTGTGAGACGATCTGATCACCTCACTGGCCGACACTCACGCCCTTTGCTCTGAGCATTGTGAACCGTTCACCCCGATCCATCCACCGAGCGGATCTGCTGGACGCTGGCGTGTATGCAACCGGCGACATATAATATGATCTGGTTAGGCGACTTCACATGACTCTGGAGACTCGTCCCAGGCGTTTGACTGCGTTAAGCAATGTCATCTTCCGGAGAGGCTCCGGGCGGTATGGGGTGACCCGGCATTGTCCCGGGCGGTATGGAGGTGACCCGGCATTGTCCCGGGCGGTATGGGGTGACCCGGCATTGTTCCGGGCGGTATGGGGTTGGTTGACCCGGCATTGTCCCGGGCGGTATGGGGTGACCCGGCATTGTCCCGGGCGGTTTGGAGGTGACCCGGCATTGTCCCGGGCGGTATGGAGGTGACCCGGCATTGTCCCGGGCGGTATGGAGGTGACCCGGCATTGTCCCGGGCGGTATGGAGGCGACCCGGCATTGTCCCGGGCGGTATGGGGTTGACCTGGCATTGTCCCGGGCGGTATGGGGTTGACCTGGCATTGTCCCGGGCGGTATGGGGGTTGACCCGGCATTGTCCCGGGCGGTATGGGGGTGACCTGGCATTGTCCCGGGCGGTATGGGGTGACCTGGCATTGTCCCGGGCGGTATGGAGGTGACCCGGCATTGTCCCGGGCGGTATGGGGTGACCTGGCATTGTCCCGGGCTTGGCTCCGGAAAGGGGCGCACACTGCGGATTGTGAAAGGCGGATAAAGTGTTCTGCGTCACTCACGCATGAGTCATACATGACCTATAACGGGACCTATGTCTCTCGTGTTCACCAACGACACTGGTGGGTTCGATATACTGGTGGGTTGGTTAGTTGGATGAATACTGACCTGGTTCTCGAGCCGCTGAGCCTCGCTCTGATTGGTCGGATGGCGGCGGACAACGGGCCGCATCAGCTGCGCCGGCCGGCCATTTGACAGCTGCGGTGGCTTGGTGACGTCCTGCTCGGAAATGACGTCAGACTCGCTGATGGATGAATCGTCAGATGTTGGCGCAGTCTCCTCTTTCTCCTCCACCTGCTGCTCCATGACCTCCATCAGGGTGACCTTGACCTTGGCCAGTTCGGACAGCGCCTCGTTACGCTGGTCCACCAGTTCTCGGCAGTGCTTCTGAAGCCGGTGCACCTCAGCCGGTGGCTCGAGCTGCCGGACAGAGCCAGAGGTCACGTTTCAAGGACACCAACCAAACCCCAGTTCACACGGAAAGTCGAAAATGTCTCCGACAGCTCATCAGCTGCAGTAAAATGTCACTGCATGTATGTACTACAGTCGGTCTACTAAAGATCTTCCCATTTGAAATAATACGCGGTTCTTCCTTTACACGGCACGACTCGTTCCGGCTTCTAGTACTCCGGTAAGCCAATTTTAATTAATTAAGGAGCTTCAATGAAGATGTGAAAGATTGTCAAATCAATTTTCGAGCATAGAGTACAGCATGGCTATCTCAACTCAAACCCCCATTGACAAGGTGAACAGTTTCCTTTAATCTGATGGGACTCAGTTCACTATGGCATATCTCCCGCTGGGTTGTGTGGGACCCTGGGTACCCCGAGCACCCCGCTACTGAGTACTGACCTGGCGCCTGCCGGTGCCGGCGGCGGTACCGGCACCGGTACCGGTACCCAGGGCGGATTTCAGCCGCTCCAGCTCCGAACGGAGACCGGCCACCTCCGACTGACTCTCCTCCAGTTCACTGCAAACATGGAGAGGAGCGTTAGTCGCCCCGCAGTTCACTGCAAACATGGAGAGGAGCATCAGTCGCCCGCAGTTCACTGCAAACATGGAGAGGAGCATCAGTCGCTCCGAAGTTTACTACAAACATGGAGAAGGGCGCCCCGCAGTTCACTGCAAACATGGAGAGGAGCATCAGTCGCTCCGAAGTTTACTGCAAACATGGAGAAGAGCATCAGTCGCCCCGCAGTTCACTGCAAACATGGAGAGGAGCATCAGTCGCCCAAAGTTTACTACAAACATGCAGAGAGGAGCATCAGTCGCGCCACAGTTCACTACAAACACGGAGAAGGGCGTCCCGCGTTCACTGCAAACATGGAGAGGAGCATCCAGAGGTGAAAAAATGTTCCGACGCGCCAACGCACGTCGGTGTCAGTTGAGTGTGTACCGCCGTACCGTGAGTTAGCAAAATGCTGCTGAAGATAACTACGCATCTCAAACTAAAGATATGAATTCAGGGCGCAAAAACATGACAGGATCTCAGCCATCTTCAATTTGGATCAGCATTAGAATATCAGCGTAAAACATCATGCATACACTGTCAAAAATAGTGTGTTTTGATTTAGTGGCAGCGTTACCCAAGCCAAGATTTACAGCTGAAGAAAAAAACGGCGACATCGCGGCTGCCCCATGACTAGCCTCATCCGCGTCGCTGTCAGGTCGGTGAGTCAGGTGAGACAGCGACAATTATGGCGCTATTTGTGCCAGTAACGACGCGATTCAAGTACGTTTGCAGGTGTTGACCCAGGGGGTGTCATCCCGGGATTCTCCATGTATCGGTTGCCGAGCGACTCATCATTAGCGACGACGTCACTGGTGTTCTGATCCAGTCGTGGCCAGCCCCGTCGCCGCAGCTGCGCTTTCGAGCGTTTTGCAGTCTTTTGACGGGTGTTGACGAGAGCGGCAATTTGAAGTCGTCGCCGTTAGATAAGTAAGTTATGTTGCAAGTCTATATCTTGATTTTGTTTGTGTTTTAAGCATATCTTGAACATTAAGCCAAAACAATGCCATTTGCAAGATTTCCAGGTACAACGTACGGCCGTCTCACCCCTCAGCCATACTAGAGTAGCGTATGGCCGTCTCGCCACTCAGCCAGACCGGGGCAGCGTATGTCTGTCTCGCCCCTCAGCCAGACCAGGGCAGCGTATGGCCGTCTCCTCTATCAGCCACCGCTACTTGAAGAACTGCAACTATCTATTAAACTGCTAGCATATTGTTAGCGCCGGCCAATAGCAATTCAACAAAACAGCTCGTGTACGCTTATAGCAGCAGCCGAACAGAAACTGGACGGCCATCATGTTTTTCGATGATGGCCGTTTCGATGTTGGCTGATGACATTTTTTTAAGAAGATATCAATTAAGAGCTACGAAACTTGCACATAATAAAGTGCACAGCGGCAAGAACGTGCTGTGCAAAACTTGTCTTTCTATCTTGCATGATGTGACCGTAATTATATTGTCTAATGTGCGCCGTTTTACATAACATCACCATAGTGGCGATCGTTTTATAGATATCAAACACAAAATACGCAAAAAAACAATATAGGTGAAAATTCAACTAAAGGGGCTCCAGATGTGAATTTCATCATATACAACAATCAAACCAATAGCTACTTACCGTATGCAAAATATTTGTGACATTCCAAAACAGTATGCACGCTCCCTTTAATTGCTGTAAATATTAGGTCAAGTTTGATTATGTATCGTATGATTGGTTATTAGTTATGGTTATGGCTATGATTGGTTATGTATGATTATGTACATTTACAGCAATTGAAAGGTAATAACAAAACTGTTTTGTGGTCTCCAACATATGAGAAAGATTGATGGTTGTTAGAAAGAGTTCAAAAAAGAGCAACAAAAATGGTTAATTGTCCTGGTAGTTTACCTTATGAAGATATATTAAAGAAATTGGGTATGTTTTCACTTAGATATAGAAGGCTAAGAGGAGATCTAAGTGAAGTCTTCAAATTTGTAAATGGTCAGCATTCTGGATATTAAAAGGGAATGTTTGAGTTCAATAGGGAAAATCGAGGTAGAGGTCATCAGCATAAATTCATTATGAAGCAAAGTAGGACTAGGCTATGCCAGTCATTTTTCAGTAGAAGGGTTGTAGGACATTGGAATATACTACCAGGGGATGTCGCTGATGCAGTGACACTTGCTTCCTTCAAAATTATATTAGATAAATACTTTACAGAGAAGGGATTAGTTCAAAAATACTCATGGGATTAGCCTTCTTTTATGCAGGTAGAGTAAGGTGATTTGAAGGGGCGAGACTGGTGGGAGGGGGGGGGGGGGGGTGCAACCTTGGATGGGTCCAAGAGACTCGTTGCACTTTTCTTTTATGTCTCTTTATGTATCGTTTTTGTGACGTCATAGCTTTGGTATTACTGGTACACTTTTCTGTCTGTCATAAATGAAACAAAATATTCACATTAAATGACAAATATTGCCTAGGACCTGTCTATACTCTTCTTCTATAGGGGCCTCAAGAACTTTACAATGTCTTTAATCTTGCATCAGCTACAGAGTAGCTTATCAGAGTTTCTGCAACTTTATTTTTTCATGTATGATCAATATTTCACAAGAGTATAAATATAAATATTGCTTCAACGAGCGATATTGCATTAGTGTTGCTGGAGAACCATTTTCCAACTTTCGATTTGGTCGGAGAACCATTGTCTATTTTTACCACCCCTGGTAAATGCCATCACTGTAATTCTGAGATAAAACCAGTCTCGAAACATGCCTTTTGTATTTATATTTATAAAGTTCAAATTTTGACCTTATGTGACCTGACCTTAATCTGAGCTGAGCTTGACACTAACTTCTCCTAAATGAGGTCGGATGGTAAACTGACTATCACTATCGAATTAGACGTGTACAATAGCCCATAAAACATGTGTCTCATGACTTTCGTAGATTTTCTGCGCATAGTGACCTTTTGTGACCTGACCTTGACCTTGACCGTTGTCAAGAATCTCACTTTAGCTCAAGCGGGATGTGTATTATACCTTTGGGAGCATTTTGGGTGATCATGGTCGCAATCAAAGGCTTTGGATGGAAAGTATGGCCCATAAACTCAAATGCCTCGATGTTGGCCTTTGACCCGACTTTGACCTAATATGTGACCTCAATTCTACAAGTTCGAGTATGCTTTAGATGCCAGTCACTGAGAGCTTTCGAATGCCGTCTTGCGCGTCTCGCTGCGATCATTGGTTCCGGAGATAACGAGGGGGCAATATTTGCCTCCCCCCCCCCCCCGGTCAATGCCGGGCTAAACCCAGATAAAAGAAAGTGCATATGTTGAGCTCCCTGATTCATCAGCTATCGATTGATATGCTTCATGTTCAAACCGATGCCGTAAATTGAAGCAGAAACGCCGTGTCGCGCTAAAAGGTCGTTCTCGCCCACTGTGCGATGGTGGCATGAGAGGTCCGTTTGCCAGTTTGAGAGGACCCTCAATCGGCCTAAGATGTCGCTGTTTCGGCTTAAGAGAAACCTTAGTCGATAAGAGAGAACCATTCGCTCCTTTGAGAGAATACTCAGTCGACGTGAGAGGGCTATCGTCCGGTATGAGAGGGCCCTTGCCAGGCCTAAAAGGGCTCTATCCCGGCCTGAAAGGGCCCTTACCAGGCCTAAAAGGGCTCTATCTGAAAGAGCGCAGGGCTGCAGAATCGGAATCGGAATAGTAATGTCAGCCGGAGTCGGAGTCAGATACAATTACATTTTGCCACTCTGACTCCGGCTGGCAGGTGAGGATAGTTCATGTGAAACGTGCTTTCAGATGCTTTTCTAATCGGCCACTGATGGCGATGACTAGAAACAGTTTTTACGGCTTCTAATTGTGTTGCTGTCCTTTGTAAGCCCGAAAGATAATGTTATATAAATTATAATACATGTTTATCAATTTCAGATAACTAGTAAAATGCAATGGACTGAAAGCTTGAACCGGAAACAAATGTCAGTAATTTCTTCTTGTACCTGCCTGCTGACAAAAGTAAATAACCCCTGATAACTGTCGCTATAATAATAGGTACCTAAAAATTAAATAGGTACAATATCAAACTTACAACTGTTCCAAACATTGCGTTGGGAATTGGGATGACTGGATCCGCGAACGGTTTGCCCCCCCCCCCCCCCCTCCTCCCCCCCCCCCCTCCCCCTGTACCCAAATACCTTCCGCCGCCACTGATTGCACACATTTAATCACATTTAAGCGCAGGATCGAAGCCGTGAGCGTCTGCTCTGAAATAATCACAGTGTAACAACGACATGCGATCAACACTTTTCCTTACTAGAATATTGTAAAATATAGTAAGTCGCAATACATACCACTTCCTGATATCGAGTATTTCCTGAAGATCTTCTCTGTCTCGCAGCGCTGCCCTGAGGTCGGCCTTCAGTCTCTGCACGTGACCGGTGACGTCACCACCACCCGTCTGTAACAGCACACCGGTGACGTCACCACCACCTGTCTGTAACAGTACAACTGTGACGTCACCACCACCTGTCTGTAACAGCACACCGGTGACGTCGCCACCAACTGTCTGTAACAGCACCAGCCAGCCGCTGGCGGTGAATTCGGCGTCGCCGGCGCAACCGAAGGCAAATACCTACTAAAAAACACCCAGCACTAAACAAACTTTCCGCCCTAAACCAAGAACAAGAACAACTCAAACAAACCTTGTCTCGGTCCCATTATCTACTGCAGCTTGGCGAGAAGACAGGTCCCTCACGTGTACGCAATGGCAAATGATATATCGTTAAACAGAAGTAGGAAGCCTAGCACAGAATACACTAGCCTGCCCAGACAGATCCTGTTGGTACTCCACCGCGGCCGCGCGCTGCAGTGTACTGTACACAGGACCGGACTGCGCGGCGATCGGACACGGCCGCTCACTGCAGTGTACTGTAACACAGGACCGGACTGTGCGGCGATCGGACACGGCCGCGCACTGCAGTGTACTGTAACACAGGACCGGACTGTGCGGCGATCGGCACGGCCGCGCGCTGCAGTGTACTGTAACACAGGACCGGACTGTGCGGCGATCGGACACGGCCGCTCACTGCAGTGTACTGTACACAGGACCGGACTGTGCGGCGATCGGGCACGGCCGCGCACTGCAGTGTACTGTAACACAGGACCGGACTGTGCGGCGATCGGCACGGCCGCGCGCTGCAGTGTACTGTAACACAGGACCGGACTGTGCGGCGATCGGACACGGCCGCTCACTGCAGTGTACTGTAACACAGGACCGGACTGTGCGGCGATCGGACACGGCCGCTCACTGCAGTGTACTGTAACACAGGACCGGACCGCGCGGCGATCGGACACGGCCGCGCACTGCAGTGTACTGTAACACAGGACCGGACTGTGCGGCGATCGGCACGGCCGCGCTCTGCACTGACGCGCACTCACCGAGCCGACTCTGTTTAGATAACAACTGGACTGCCGACTCCGAGTGTAAGGGCCATCAGGTCCATAAAGGCCATCAGGTCCCGGGCGCTAGATATTCGTCAGTCGTCACTCGTGTCCGGAAGTCGCGCCACGTGTCCTCAAAGTCGCCTACACGAATGAAAGGTGAATAATGGAATGGATGTAGCAGGCTTTAGTTCCTTAAAATTGTGCGCAGATATACTGGCGAAAGTCAACTGGCCTGTGTGTGCGTGCGTGCGAGCGTGCGTGCGTGCGTGCCCTTTTAGAAGACGATGTCTCGTGCCACGACCGGGGCACGAAACTTGTTTTGTCCTCACAACGGTTGTTTACGTTACGAGCAGCGTGCGTGCGTGCGTGCGTGCGTGCGTGCGTGCGTGCGTGCGTGCGTGCGTGCGTGCGTGCGTGCGTGCGTGCGTGCGTGCGTGCGTGCGTGCGTGCGTGCGGGCGGGCGGGCGGGCGGGCGGGCGGGCGGGCGTGCGTGCGTGCGTGCGTGCGTGCGTGCGTGCGTGCGTGCGTGCGTGCGTGCGTGCGTGCGTGCGTGCGTGCGTGCGTGCGTGCGTGCGTGTGTGTGTGTGTGTGTGTGTGTGTGTGTGTGTGTGTGTGTGTGTGTGTGTGTGTGTGTGTGTGTGTGTGTGTGTGTGTGTGTGTGTGTGTGTGTGTGTGTGTGTGTGTGTGTGTGTGTGTGTGTGTGTGTGTGTGTGTGTGTGTGTGTGTGTGTGTGTGTGTGTGCGCGCGGGCGTGTGTGTGTGTGTGTGTGTGTGTGTGTGTGTGTGTGTGTGTGTGTGTGTGTGTGTGTGTGTGTGTGTGTGTGTGTGTGTGTGTGTGTGTGTGTGTGTGTGTGTGTGTGTGTGTGTGTGTGTGTGTGTGTGTGTGTGTGTGTGTGTGTGTGTGTGTGTGTGTGTGTGTGTGTGTGTGTGTGTGTGTGTGTGTGTGTGTGTGTGTGTGTGTGTGTGTGTGTGTGTGTGTGTGTGTGTGTGTGTGTGTGTGTGTGTGTGTGTGTGTGTGTGTGTGTGTGTGTGTGTGTGTGTGTGTGTGTGTGTGTGTGTGTGTGTGTGTGTGTGTGTGTGTGTGTGTGTGTGTGTGTGTGTGTGTGTGTGTGTGTGTGTGTGTGTGTGTGTGTGTGTGTGTGTGTGTGTGTGTGTGTGTGTGTGTGTGTGTGTGTGTGTGTGTGTGTGTGCCGCTTGGGTCAGACCGTACTTCGCCAATGAGAAGTGGGGGAGCCGGAGCCTGTACACCGATCATACGGTCAGCAAAACCGTCCTTATCATCATACGAAGCGTCCGAAGTCCTCTGCTGATACGATCGTTCGGCCCCCGCTATCAAACCGATCAAATACAGCCCCGAACCCGTAGCCGAACTCCGGCATCGATACCGTACAAGCTACTCCCAGCGCTGAGATTGAAATTGGCATTGACAGCGTTTCCCTCCTAAAGCAGGGTCTGTTGTGGACAGGTCACGGCTTGGAAGGCTTACACAGTGGGTTATACATTCGCTAAAATAAGAAGTAAAAGGACATTCAAATCGGTTTTCCAAGGTGCAACACAAGTCACAACCATAAAGCAAGACTTTTTGAGATTCAACCATTGCTTGTTCAAAAACAGAAAGTTGTCGGAGCTGGATAAAATAACATCGACTCCAAATTTAACTGGCTTTTAAACGAAATAATATATCATTCGAAACAAAATGTAAACATTTGTATTTATTGGCTTTCAAAGCCAAGGATGTCATATGTAAGTATGCTGGGTTGCAGAGTCAGTTTGGTAAAACCAGAAAGTGTCGGAGCTGGCAAAAAATATATTTAGTACAAAATTCAAGGAGCTTTAACACGCGCTCTGGAAGGCCTCTGAGAATTGCGCGCACTGGAGGGAGGGAGGGGGGGGGGGGATTCCGCCCCCCCCCCCCCCCCTCGACCTCGGCTCCTATGGGACGAAGACAAAAACCGAAAATACCGTTCGGAAGCTCGCCAAAAATTATTTTAAAACTATTTCAGTCATTGGTTTGGCTCAGGTCAATATTAAGGTCACCAGAGGTCATCAAAGGTCAGATTTTCCAGTTTTCGGACTTCGCTTCGAGCACCCTGAAATACCTCGGGAACTATGATAGCTAGGAACAAACGAGAAAAAAAAACAATCGAAAGCTCTTGAAACATGCAATCGCACTTGTTCTCAAATTTGAGCTCAGGTGAATAGTCTGGGCTCCAGAGGTCATCAGAGGTCAAAAAGACTATTTTTGGCAAAACAGTTTTTCGCAAATAGCTTTTTATCTAATAAAGATAAGGCAATAATGTTTAAGCCATCGTGCTGGCATCGTCAAGGCGCGTCGAAACATATTAAAGGGAATATTTCACCTGTAAAAGGACTATCCCACCTTAACATTATATTTGAATTGAGATAGCCATTTTGATGGCTTGGCATTGAAATTAAGTATGGTAGCAGTTAAAACAACCACAATGATCTAATCAAAAAGATATTCGAGTTTGATTTTGACATCTGTAAAAAATAAGGCCCATGTGTATTTGAATAGGGACTCTAAACCGACAGCGTCGTCTCTCTTACCCAACTGGTAATGATAGCGACTTGTTTTAAGGTTACAGCCTTGGGATATTTTCGTCTTTCATTTCTCGATCCCCGGGTGGTTCGCAATCTAAGTCAATCTAGACACCGGGTGGTTCGCCTTTTCTACGCAATAGATGTCGACATAAAACTGTGCCATACATTTGGGAGCACAAATGATTTCCCTGTTATTAAAAACAATCATATGACGTCACCAGCCCAACTTTCCGCTTAAAACTAAAAGTTGAATATCTTCCAAGGTAAGCATTTTTTCGGGGAAAAAAAGTTCACGAACATGTTCAGCTGACCTCGCCTGACATGTAGACATACAATTAAGTGTGATTCGACAACTTTCAAAAAGGTGGGACAGTCCCTTTAACATGGGATTTTGAACTGAGATAGCTGGGCTGGGGGCTGGTGGGCCCGTGACGAACACTGCTCCGAACCCTTCCAACGAACCGTGAGACCGGGGCTGTGGCCAGCGAGAGGCGACTGACACACGTCACGTCAGTTTGACTCCGCACTCTGACCGGAGTCAGACAGACCCGAGTCAGGGAGACCGGAGTCAGGCAGTCCGCAGTCAGGCAGTCCAGACTCCGCAGTCAGGCAGACCGGAGTCAGGACCGCGGCACAGTCAATAGCAAAATTCATCAATGTCTGTATAGTACCGCAACGTAATCCACTTGTAACGCGATATATCACCTTGCACACGTGGTGATGTCGGCAAAGAACACTAGCGGTGCTTAGC
This sequence comes from Chirona hameri, assembly GCA_036785665.1. Classification (NCBI taxonomy): domain Eukaryota; kingdom Metazoa; phylum Arthropoda; class Thecostraca; order Balanomorpha; family Balanidae; genus Chirona; species Chirona hameri. Next base: position 6,627 of record JAXIVJ010011015.1, on the reverse strand, counting down.
GCCGTGCAATGCCCAAAATATTTTATTCGAGGCGATTCTTTGGTCCATAACCAATGGCGCCGTTGACAAAAAATGCAATGAGTGTCACAGAATGCAGTTAAGCTCCAATATGTCGTGCATTACGGTATTGTTGATGTGTTGTGCTCGGTTGCCTGACCTGGTTGGTGTGAGGCAGGGCGGTGTCGTTCGAGTCGCCCGCAGCCGGCGTCAGCCGACTGGCCCAGTGCTGCCACCTGAAACGCATCACACGATACTAGCTCCCCTGGCGGACCAACACCACACTCAGTTGTATCTCAAATTGAGACGCATGTGCCGTTTTGTTGCGTCATTCTTCAGTCTCCAGTCAACACAGCATGAAGGTAAGTATGCAAGATTTGAAAGTAGAGTTGAATGGGCCACCATGCGATTCTTATTTTTGCACAAAATAACTACGGTGGGAAACTTATCAGAATATATTAATACACGCTTTGCATCGCATAACACATGAAGATAGCTGTCTGGGAATAATTTGAAACGAGTACCCACAAGCATGCATCTGAAGAATTCGGCAACACGTTAACACCTTCAGATGGCTAGATTCCGAAGCTAGTGTCAAAACGGCATCTGCCGCTGCACCCGGTGATATATTCACTGCTGACACTGAACTGGGCCCGGGGCGGGGGCCTCCAACATGTTAACTGGGAGGACACAGCCCCAATGAAGTGGCCAGCCCCAAGTCGAGACCAAATCGTGACACCGGGAGGGGGACAGGGAATAATTTAGCCCGGTCTCCCCTATATATATCTTCATGGCATGCAATCAGATAATTTATTTGCAATACATCAGACAGAAACAAATATTGCGCTGTTCGTGTAAAATATCGCAGAATTATGAAACCCACCAATACCATACCACCCACCAAATACCACATACCAAACCCACCAATACCCACCAATACCAATAATGATGAAACCCTGGTGAACCCCACCAAACCCACCAATACATCGCGACATGGGAGTTGGCTGCCTATCATCCGAAGAAAATGTGTCCCCCCACAGTCAATGTTTGTACCAGAGGCCATGACTGAGCCTCGTACCTGTCGCCTGTGTCGGCTGGCAAGGGACCGTCCGGAGGCAGCTGCAGACGTCGCCGCAGCTGCTCATTCTCGGCCGTCAGCTGATCAGCCAGTGACGTCATCTCTCCCGAACGGGTCTCGGCTTGTAGGCGCCCCGCCACCAGCTGCTGCACCTGTCACCGCAAGGGGGGACGTCACCGGCCGCAATAACACACGCAAAATACGCAAAATGCCACATGGGCACAACCACAACATTTCGACATTTTTTTCATGCTGGCATTTCCTTTCAAACAGTTACCCGTGAATAGCTTTGCGCATAATGAAGATAGAACAATGTTTTAACGTCATCGTGTTTGTGTCGTCCAGGCGCGTTCAACCATGCCCCTCGCAATTGGGTTGGGTCAAATCCAAAATTTGACATAAGGTCAGGGTCATTCAGGGTCATATGATGACCCACCCAGGTTAGTGCACATCGTCGGACGCGTCTCACCGAGACAAACAGAGTGGCACCAGTCTCAGGTATGTATCTTGATTCTGTCAAGATATATTTACAAAAAGGTGACGGTGACCTCAGGTGACCTCAGCTGACCTCGAGGGGTCACTGAGCAAAAGTTGTACCTGGGTCATCAATAATGAGTTGCAATACGATGATTCTGACATAATTGGTCTAGTTTAGTGATCTGATCATCCCATGACCTTGAATTACTGTGACCCAGGGCCTCCTCTAACATGTTGACTAGGGTAGCCGCACCCCCCCCCCTCCAGTGAAGCCGCCCCCCCCCCAAGTCGAGCTGAAATCGGGTAACGGGGGGGGGGCAGGTAATAGTCATCGTGTCTGTATAATAACGACATACTCGAATCGGCGAAAGACAACACATTCAATTGACGCAGATCGAAAGGAAAAGAACGGTTAACTAAGTGAATCAGACTCAATACCCGATGGCAATTTGCTAAGAAATACCACTTCAGTTTTAGTGCGGAAAAGTACCTATTGTGACTGATGTTCTGACAATATAAGCAATTGCACGACATCATCCTATCTCCTGAGTTACGCGGCATGTTTGGTAGGGGGCGCCGGGCAGTGATTTGTGATGCTGGACTGACGGCATGTTTGGTAGGCGGCGCCGGGCAGTGCTTTGTGATGCTGGACTGATAGCTGTCATTTTTCGACATTCAGTTCGACCATTGGCGGCGGATTGTAGTTTCAGGAGGGGGGAGGGGGCAAAGCAATCTCCTAGGCGTCGGGGCCTTTTTTGAGACTGTGGGCCCTTCCGGTGGTCAGCCGGTCAGAGGCCTAAGGAAGCCATCGGCGGGACGCGGGTCTTGATAAAGTATTTCAACTGGTCAGAAAGAGGACTCGGTCACGCTTTTACAGAGCCCTGGGTCCTATGCCCTCAGTGACCGGTCATATGTCCTCGGTCGGTCTGAGAAGGCATTTCACAGACCTACCTGAGAGCTTGGTCAAGGAGGTCCCAGACGGGTCACAAGATAACTCGACCGACTTAACACTATTAGTGTCGGGGGGGGGGGGGGCTAAAACGACCCCCTTAAGGTTTTTCCGCTCCTGTTCATGTTCATGTATTTGAATGTCCATCCGTGCGAGCACAGTTCTTTCAGGACATAAGCACAATGTAAGACAAGAAACGTAGTTATAAACACAGCCAAATTTAAAGACAAATGGCAACGAATGAGGAATAAAGGGCAGTATAATCAGGGAAGTAGCGAAACACCGTTATACACGCAAAACCATCGCTAAAACGCCGAGTTCAAAATATAAACAGAGTAAAAGACCAAGATGCAGAACGCAGGAATAATATGAACTGCATCGCAGAGCAGATTAAAACCAAACCAAACATGTGTATCCGGTTTGCGCTGCAACTTACACGGCCCGTCGACGGCGTGCCACTTTGAATCCTCTGATATTTGGCGTATTGGCTGCCTCGCAGGGCAGACTGTTCCACTCCGAGGCGGCTCGGTACGCAAAGCACTTCTGAGTGCTGGTGAGCCGCACTCTCGGTAGATGGAACCTCTCGGTGCACGTTAGGCGGGTCTCGCGCGTCGCTACGTCCGATCGCCGCGTAAACATCGACCGGAAGGCCGCGGGGCGTCGGTATCATAAGAGCACGGTACACCTTCAGGCAGTCACGCTCCTCGACCAGCTCGCCGATCCTTGACCGGTGCAGGGAGTTTAAGGCAGGAGTGATGTGATCGCGGCGGCATACGCCGGGCACTACACGAGCTGCGAAGTTATTAACCTTTTGGACGCGGTTTAACTGATAATCAGCCTCTCCACCCCCCATATGATCTGGGGGAAAAAAACGTGGGCCTGAATGATTGTGATGAGGGCTTCAGTAGAAAAGTGGCGTCGAAATTTACTGAGGGACACGATGATGCAGTAGCATCGGCGCATATTACAGAGATATGCTGATCCCAGGTCAGTGCCTGGTCCAGTCACTCCCAACAATTTGATTGCGTCAGATGACTCGTAAGAGCTGCCAGAAAGATCGAAGTGGAAGTTCGCAGCTTTTCGCAGAGAGGTTTTGGTGCCGAGTAAAATAAAGTAAGTTTTGGAAGCGTTAATTTTCAGAGAGTTTGTTTTGAACCAGTTGTGCACCGATGCCATTGACTCTTCAGGGCGAATTTGGAGTTGAAGCAAAATGTCACTGGCAGGCAGGGGTGCTACCACCTATACGGACAGTACGGAATGTCCGTACCGTTGTTGACGGGCGCCGAAGGCGCCCCCCCACCCCCCCCCCCACGGACAATTTGCTTGTTTTGCAATTAGCACCGCCAACAGAACGGGCACCAGTGGCGTACAGAGTATGCGGTCATTCAGGGCATGACCTGGTCCTTTGGACCCGAGGCGCCCATGCAAAGATGGCGTCCCTCCGATCAGTGACGGCACCCCTCCGGCCCGTGACGGCGCCCCTCCGGCCAGTGACGGCGCCCCTCCGGTTAGTGACAGCGCCAATCCGGCTAGTGACGAGACGCCCCCTCCAGTCAGTGACGGCGCCCCTCCGGCCAGTGAAGGCGCCCCTTTGGCCAGTGACCGCCCCTCCGACTAGTGACGGCG
>JAXIVJ010011013.1:7500-45126 GCA_036785665.1 Chirona hameri | reverse complement strand
CGTACCTTTTTGAGAGCGAAGCTGGCGGTCTGTCCGCCGCGCACCTCGCTGACCGGCAGCCGTTTCCGATGGATCGAGCGGACGGCGATGGAGGCGAAGTTTCCCACGGGGTCCGGCCCCAGCAGCAGGGTGTCGTTCAGACGGATGGTGCCGCGCAGGGTGGTGCCGGACACCACGGTACCCACGCCCTGGGGACAGTGACACGGGCTGGTTAGAGCTCACACGACACAAGATACAACACACCACGGTACCCAAGCCCTGGAGACAGGGACACAGGGTGGTTAGAGCTCACACGATACAAGACACAACACACCACGGTAACCACGCCCTGGAGGCAGGGACACAGGCTGGTTAGAGCTCACACGATACAAGATACAACACACCACGGTACCCACGCCCTGGAGGCAGGGACGCAGGCTGGTTAGAACTCACACGATACAAGATACAACACACCACGGTACCCACACCCTGGAGACAGGGACACAGGGTGGTTAGAGCTCACACGATACAAGATACAACACACCACGGTACCCACGCCCTGGAGACAGGGACACAGGGTGGTTAGAGCTCACACGATACAAGATACAACACACCACGGTACCCACACCCTGGAGACAGGGACACAGGCTGGTTAGAGCTCACACGATACAAGATACAACACATCACGGTACCCACGCCCTGGAGGCAGGGACGCAGGCTGGTTAGAGCTCACACGATACAAGATACAACACACCACGGTACCCACACTCTGGGGACAGGGAAGCAGGCTGGCTAGAGGAGGTACAGATAGGTACCAGTACAACACACCACGGTACCCACGCCCTGGGGACAGAGACACGGGCTGGTTAGAGCTCACACGATACAAGATACAACACACCACGGTACCCACACCCACACAGGTGTGGGTACCGTCCTAGCTATCATAGTTCCTGTGATATCTGGGGGTTTCTGGAGCGAAGTCATAAAACTGGAAAATTTGACCTTTGATGGCCCCTGATGACCTCAATATTGACTTGAGGAAATACATATCTGAAGTACTTTCGAATGTGCTTGTCGAGAGCTTTGGAACGCCCTTTTCCACGTCTTTCTAGCCCTTTTTAGTTTTCGAGTTAGAGGGGGGGGGGGGGGTATAACCCCCGGCACGGCAGTTAGCCGTGCGCAGCGCCCGGGTGCGCACGAAGCCGGCGGGCTCTCCCGCGACCACCTGTGTACCTGACCTTATCCAGTGCCCCGGGTGCGATACATCACAGTGCGGTGCTTCAGCGTTGGGGAACGCTATTGCCAGGAGGAAACGCGCCACTCAGTGAGTCAGCACTTGCTGCAATATTGCGACCATTGCCATCCAGTAGACCAGCCACCGCTCGGCCCGCCCCTGACTCCAGCCAGCAGGACTACCTTCACAAGTGGGGTGTCCCGGCTGCAACAGCTCAACTTGCCTATGATGACCACATCCAGCATCATAGGAGCAGCAGGACTACTGATCAGAGCCCTGATCCTGCTGCACGCCCTGCACGTCATTCTGCATGTCGTCCAGCCCGCCGAGCGCCCCTGGCCCCGCCGACCCGGCCGACCAGAGGCCGGTGACCGCCCAGGTGCAGGTGCCCGTGCTCCGGGGCCCCAGCCACAACTCGAGCTACAGCGGCCGCCTGCGCACGTGACCGGCCCGGCAGGGGCGGCGGGTCACGCACGCAGGGGCGGCCGAGGTGCCTCTCGGCGCCGTGGGCGGAGAGGAGGAGTCAACTGGCGCCGCCACAGCGACATCAGTCAGAATGACCTCGTCATCGGACACCTCAACGTACAGTCACTCAAGAGTAAGCTACGAGACATTCGCATTGACATTAGCTACGTGTACGGCTTCGACCTGCTGACTTTGTGCGAGCCGTGGCTTACTGCCAGTGTACCGCCTACTGCCACGTATCATACGTGGCAGTAGTACGTGGCAGTAGTACGTGGCAGTAGTACCGCCTGCTCACAGTAGACGGCCATAAACTGCTGCGGCGCGACCGGCCAACCGACCGCAATCTGGCCAGGGGCTGGGGAGGCGTGGCCGTGTTAGTGCGTGAGCACCTGAGCTGCGAGCTGCTGCCGACTCCGGTGACTGGCGTAGCCAACTCTAACTTCGAGATTGTGTGGGTGCTGATCCGGGTCTCCAAACGCCAGTCAGTGTTGACAGCGTCAGCGTACCGAGTCCCGACTAACACTGTTCGCCAGCTCTCGGCAGATCTTGAAGATTTGGAGCATCAGTTGCAGTTTATGCTCGCGAATCACCCGCGTTCCGCACTTGTGATCACTGGTGACTTTAATCACTGCCTGTTGAAAGCCAAACGAACCAATGCCGACGACCCGCTGTGGCGAATGTTCACTACGTACGGTATGCATGTAACCAACTCTGTGCAGCCCACCTACCGGCCAGCCAACAGTCTGATTGACCTGATTGCAACCAGCCGAGTCCGTGCGTCGAGCTGGAGTGACGCGCTGTCACTACGGCGGCCCGCACGATTTTACACGGACGGTCATGGCGTCTTGGAGACCGTGTAACCGATTCTGGCGGATGTACGGTGGAGCGGCGCTGCATCCGCAAGGTTGACGCTGCAAACATTTTGCCAACAGCTGTTAGATACCGACTGGAACCCAGTGTACCATTGTGTCTCAACAGACCAGAAGTGGCTGTCGTTTCAACAGATATTCTTAGATCAGTTGGATACTGTCGCCCCGCTCAAACGCATTCGTGTAAGACCTCGTAACTCGCAGCCGCTGACATACGAAACACAGCAGCTACTGCAGCGCCGCCGCGCGGCTCTGACCGGTGCGCGACCGCGTCCAGTACAAGCACGTGAACAGGCTGTGCCGGCGGCTATCCGCAGAGACTGCCGGACACTGTACCAGCGGGAGATAGGTCGGGAGACAGCGGCAGCCTGTGGCGAGTTCTCCAGCCGATTATCGGCCGAAAGAAACAGCAGTGCGAAACGCCAAATGTAACACCAGACGCGCTGAAAGACTACTACGTTTCGGTCGGGCCGACCACCGCGGCTAGCGTGCCGGCACCAGCCGCGCCCGTTCCGACGCGGCTGCCGCGCATCAGCACTAGCGCATTCAAAGTTCAGCCCATTAATTTCGACTCGCTATGCGCAACGCTCGTGTCCATGAAACCATCAAGCTCTGTCGGGAACGACGGGATCAGCGTCGCAATGCTCCAGACCCTTTTCTTTGGGCTGGTACACCCTCTGCTGGATGTGGTGAATACCAGCCTCGTAACCGGAATCGTCCGGCACCCTGGAAGCACGCACTAGTAACGCCTATCCCCAAGCGGAAGGCCTCCAATAACCCAGCAGATACCCGCCCTATTTCGATTTTGTCAGCTATAATGAAGCTCGTGGAGAAAGTCGTACAAAATCAACTCACCGGCTATCTCGAAACAAACAAACTTCTCTCGAGCAGCATACGCATGACACCAGACGAGCTGACCGGTTCACAATGCCGCGAATGCGCACAGAGACGGGGAAAAGACGACTGTGCAGCAGAGGAGTGAGCACACTGAACAAACTAGGGTTAGACCCAAGCGCACCGGCGTTCCGGAGCAACCTAAAGCGCTCGATATTGGACGGATAGAGGCGAAACGATGTCTGTGCAAACGACTGAACTGTGATGTGCATTGCACGTGTACCTGAATTTATGCCCTTGTTTTTTAACAGAAATGACTTGCATCTTTAAAAGCCATGTCCATCGTGGATGAGTTGCGAAATACATCAATCAATCCACGGCAAAGGTGGCGCCGAGCACCGGCACGGCGCGGGTTAAAAAACCCTTTCGACTAAAGTAGTGAACAGCGGCATACGGTTTTCTCAAAGATTTCTCAAAAGCTGCCGAGCCAATAATTTAGAAAGCTTTCAGCCGATAGAAAGTGTTTGTCTGGCGGGCTCGCTAATAGAGAACGAGGACTTTCCCCGACTTAATGTCGAGGACTTTCTAATAGCACTTGGCTGAAGGGGCTGACGTACTCACGCAACTATTTCACCAGGGTAAAGAAGAATGCCTGGCAAAACAAACTCCAGCGTAGCGTGTTTTCAATAACGGTAATGAATGCAATCCAAACATCTAATATTCCAGCCAGTAGAAGTGAAACGCAACAACGATATATTATGTAACGCCGACTTTAATTAACTCTAAAGGCAATGAGTACACTTTGCACTGCCAGCCTTGATATTAATCAGCACCATAGATAACTGTACCTAAATGGATTGGACACGACATTTTTTTCTGCTTTTAATAAGGGCACAATTTGTGGTTGATGATCGATATCAAATAAATCTCCCACGCGCCGCAAAATGAAGTTATTATTGGAAATGCTGCCTAAAATGACACAAAATGGCATTCTAGCAGTTGTCAGTGACAACTTACGTTACTAACCTGTGGTGCTAACAATTTTGATCAAAATGATCATATATAATGTATAATGATTATATATATATATATATATATATATTTATATATATATATATATATATATATATATATATATATATATATATATATATATATATATATATATATATATATACACACATACCTACATACCCTACATATATACATATATACATATATACATATATACATATATACATATATACACATATACACATATACACATATACAGATATACATATATACATATATAAATATATACATGTATTCATATATGCATATATATACATATAATATACATATAATATACATATAATATGTGCACCACACCACTCACCCAACGAAATAATTATAATTATATATATAGTATGTTTTTGATGGGAAAAGGATCTGTGTGGTTCTCAACTGCCGCTCGGGATACAAAACAGACGGAGAGTGCTTTGAGTACACCTGTCAAGAGGAGCACATTTCCCAAAGAATGAAGAGACTTGGACAAAATGGTCGGCTGCGTTTAGCCGGAAGATTGAGAGTCTGTACGATGTGAGCCGGGGCATTTGTGAGCCGCACTTTCTGTCCGATGATTTCCTTGAGTTTCAATAATCGCAGCAAGGAACGATCACGAAGTGACGACGAACATCGTAAGTGCTGTCAATCAATACAATGTTTCCGCCGAGGACTCATGTGTGTTGAGTATTGTGTCGGTTCTACAGCAGCAGCTGAGCACCGACTGGACTCCTGTCTGTCGGTGCTTTGAGCGCCGCGCTAAGCACGTAGCGCGCGAAGTAGGACTCGCTACCCTCGGAGGAAGAAGAGGGGGAGCAGAGGCAGGAGCTGCCGGTCACACAGTCGGCAGAGGCCGCCGCCGCCTCTGACGCCGGAGATGACGTGGTGACGAGGCTGCGAATCTGCAGTGAGACGACTGATTATATCACGGTATCTCACCAGTGTGGATCGCGCCACCGTGGCCAGTGGGGCGGCGTGGAGCGGCGCGGCGGCGCCCAAGGCGAGCCCGGTGGAGATGGAGCCCGGACAGCGGCGGTGGCGCGGTGCCCAAGGCGAGCCCGGTGGAGAGGGAGCCCGGACAGCGGCGGTGGCGCGGTGCCCAAGGCGAGCCCGGTGGAGAGGGAGCCCGGACAGCGGCGGTGGCGCGGTGCCCAAGGCGAGCCCGGTGGAGAGGGAGCCCGGACAGCGGCGGTGGCGCGGTGCCCAAGGCGAGCCCGGTGGAGAGGGAGCCCGGACAGCGGCGGTGGAGCGGCGCCCAAGGCGAGCCCGGTGGAGAGGGAGCCCGGACAGCGGCGGTGGCGCGATGCCCAAGGCGAGCCCGGTGGAGAGGGAGCCCGGACAGCGGCGGTGGAGCGGCGCCCAAGGCGAGCCCGGTGGAGAGGGAGCCCGGACAGCGGCGGCGGCGCCCAAGGCGAGCCCGGTGGAGAGGGAGCCCGGACAGCGGCGGTGGAGCGGCGCCCAAGGCGTGCCCGGTAGAGAGGGAGCTCGGACAGCGGCGGTGGCGCGGTGCCCAAGGCGTGCCCGGTGGAGAGGGAGCTCGGACAGCGGCGGTGGCGCCCAAGGCGAGCCCGGTAGAGAGGGAGCTCGGACGGCGGCGGTGGCGCGATGCCCAAGGCGAGCCCGGTGGAGAGGGAGCCCGGACAGCGGCGGTGGAGCGGCGCCCAAGGCGAGCCCGGTGAAGAGGGAGCCCGGACAGCGGCGGTGACTGGGACGCTCTGCCACTTTCCAGGACGTGACCGTAGACGTGCAGACTTGACGGTTCGGTGTGTAGCTTACAGCCGCGAGGAGACGGTGGATCACTACAACATGACACCCCAGGGCAGCCAGCGGCCTGTGACATCGCCGGCCACTGACTGTCCCGGTGTGTATGTTACAGCGTGGCGGGGCCTCGTCATGCCAGCAGACCTTGAGAACGGGACGACGCCGGGCTGACTGTCCTGGGGTGTATGTTACAGCGTGGCGGGGCCTCGTCATGCCAGCAGACCTTGAGAACGGGACGACGCCGGGCTGGCTGACTGTCCTGGGGTGTATGTTACAGCGTGGCGGGGCCTCGTCATGCCAGCAGACCTTGAGAACGGGACGACGCCGGGCTGACTGTCCTGGGGTGTGTGTTACAGCGTGGCGGGGCTCGTCATGCCAGCAGACCTTGAGAACGGGACGACGCCGGGCTGATTGTCCTGGGGTGTATGTTACAGCGTGGCGGGGCCTCGTCATGCCAGCAGACCTTGAGAACGGGACGACGCCGGGCTGACTGTCCTGGGGTGTATGTTACAGCGTGGCGGGGCCTCGTCATGCCAGCAGACCTTGAGAACGGGACGACGCCGGGCTGACTGTCCTGGGGTGTATGTTACAGCGTGGCGGGGCCTCGTCATGCCAGCAGACCTTGAGAACGGGACGACGCCGGGCTGACTGTCCTGGGGGTGTATGTTACAGCGTGGCGGGGCCTCGTCATGCCAGCGGCCTGTGACACCACTGACCGGGCTGACTGTCCTGGAGTGTATGTTACAGCGTGGGGGGCATCGTCATGCCAGCAGACCTTGAGAACGGGACGACGCCGGGCCAAGCCCGTACCACAAGAGGAGCGTGGCATGCGTTTCCGGGATGGTGATCGAGTGAGGATGCGACGTCCTGGGCCGAGAGCACGCCGCGCTGATGAGTCGCCGCTGGCTCGAACGTATCCACTGTGCTGAGAACGACGTGAGGAGTTCTGTATGTTGCTTGATGATCAGGGGGAAGTGGTGTGTGCATGCGGCATGTGTACGCTCTGCTCGGTGACCTAATGCGGCGTCTTCCTCCCACATGGTGTATGCCAAGTGGGACTTGTCTGTGCCTTTTGGAGGTGTTCGGTCCGGCGAAGGGGCACATGACGGAGGGGGGACGCCGGCCCGCCGCCCGGGGGTAGTTGGTTAGGACGGGCAGAGTGACCCGGGGTCAAGGGGGACGGGACGGAGGGGGACGCCGGCCGCCGCCCGGGGGTAGTTGGTTAGGACGGGCAGAGTGACCCGGGGTCAAGGGGAAGGGCAGGGAAGGGACGGAGGGGACGCCGGCCCGCCGCCCGGGGGTAGTTAGGACGGGCGGAGTGATCCGGGGTCAAGGGGGACAGGACGGAGGGGGACGCCGGCCCGCCGCCCGGGGGTAGTTGGTTAAGACGGGAGGAGTGACCCGGGGTCAGGGGTGGGGGGGGGACGGAGGGGGACGCCGGACCGCCGCCCGGGGGTAGTTGGTTAGGACGGGCGGAGTGACCCGGGGTCAAGGGGGACGGGACGGAGGGGGACGGGACGGAGGGGGACGCCGGACCGCCGCCCGGGGTAGTTGGTTAGGACGGGCGGAGTGACCCGGGGTCAAGGGGGAGAGGACGGAGGGAACGGGATACGGGATACGGGGACGGGATACGGGAACGGGGACGGGATACGGGAACGAGATACGGGAACGGGATAAGGGAACGGGAACGGGATACGGGAACGTGATACGGGAACGTGATACGGGAACGGGATACGAGAACAAGATACGGGAACGGGATACGTGAACGGGATACGGGAACGTGATACAAGAACGGGATACGGGAACGGGATACGGGAACGGGATATGGGAACGGGATACGGGAACGGGATACGGGAACGGGATACGGAACGGGATACGGGAACGGGATACGGGAACGGGACACGGGACACGATAACTGGATACGGGAACTAGATACGGGAACGGGATACGGGAACAGGATACGGGAACGGGATACGGGAACGGGATACGGGAACAGCATACAGGAACGGGATACGGGAATGGGATACGGGAATGGGATACGGGAACGGGATACCGGAGCAGGGTACCGGAACAGGATACCGGAACAGGATACCGGATCACGATACCGCAACGGGATATGGAAGCGGGATACGGGATACGGGAACGAGATACGGGAACGAGATACAGGTACGGGATACAGGTACGGGATACAGGTACGGGATACAGGTACGGGATACAGGTACGGGATACAGGTACGGGATACAGGTACGGGATACAGGTACGGGATACGGAACGGGATACGGGAACGGGATACGGGGACGGGATACGGGGACGGGATACGGGGACGGGATACGGGAACGGGATACGGGAACGGGATACGGGAACTGGATACGAAAACGGGATACAAGAACGGGACACGGGGACGGTATACGGGATACAGGATACGGGATACGGGAACAGGATACGGGATACGGAATACGGAATACGGAATACGGGATACGGGAAACGGCTAGCATATATAAATTAGCTGGCTATATAGATTGCGCATCGCGCAATACAGTCCCTCTAGATGGCCTTTATTGCGCGATGCGCAATTTATATAGCCAGCTAATTTATATAGTCAGCCGTATCCCGTATCCCGTATCCCGTATTCCGTATTCTGTATTCCGTATCTCGTATTCCGTATTCAGTATCCCGTTCCCGATCCCGTTCCCGTATCCCGCTCCCCGTTCCCGTACCCCGTTCCCGTACCCAGTTCCCGTATCCCGTTCCCGTATCCCGTTCCATTATCCCGTTCCCGTATCCCGTTCCCGTATCCCGTTCCCGTATCCCGTTCCCGTATCCCGTTTCCGTATCCTGTTCCTGTATCCTGTTCTCGTATCCCGTTCCAGAATCCCGTTCCCGTATCCCGTTCCCGTATCCCGTTCCCGTATCCCGCTCCCGTATCCCGTTCCCGTATCGCGTATCCCGTTCCCGTATCCCGTTCCCGTATCCCGTATCCAGTTCCCGTATCCCGTATCCAGTTCCCGTATCCCGTATCCCGTTCCCGTATCCCGTTCCCGTATCTCGTATCCCATTCCCGTATCCCATTCCCGTATCCCGTTCTCTATCCCGTTCCAGTATCCAGTTCCCGTATCACGTTCCCGTATCCCGCTCCCGTATCCCGCTCCCGTATCCCGTTCCCGTATCCCGTACCCCGTTCCCGTATCCCGTTCCCGTATCCCGTGCCTAGAGGGTCTGTATTGCGCGATGCGCAATCTATATAGCCAGCTAATTTAAATATGCTAGCCGTTTTCCGTATTCCGTATTCCGCATCCCGTTCCCGTATCCTGTTCCCGTATCCTGTATCCCGTATCCTGTATCCCGTATCCTGTATCCCGTATCCTGTATCTCGTATCCCGTCCCCGTATCCCGTTCTCGTATCCCGTTTTCGTATCCAGTTCCCGTATTCCGTTCCCGTATCCCGTCCCCGTATCCCGTCCCCCGTTCCCGTATCCCGTTCCGTATCCCGTACCTGTATCCCGTACCTGTATCCCGTACCTGTATCCCGTACCTGTATCCCGTACCTGTATCCCGTACCTGTATCCCGTACCTGTATCTCGTTCCCGTATCTCGTGCTTTGAGTGCTTTGAGTGCTCCTGTCAAGAGGAGCACATTTCCCAAAGAATGAAGAGACTTGGACAAAATGGTCAGCTGCGTTTAGCCGGAAGATTGAGAGTCTGTATGATGTGAGCCGGGGCATTTGTGAGCCGCACTTTCTGTCCGATGATTTCCTTGTGAGTTTCAATAATTGCAGCAAGGAACGATCACGAAGTGACGACGAACATCGTAAGTGCTGTCAATCAATACAATGTTTTCCGCCGAGGACTCGTGTGTGTTGAGTGTTGTATCGATTCTACAGCAGCAGCTGAGCACCGACTGGACTCCTGTCTGTCGGTGCTTTGAGCGCCGCGCTAAGCACGTAGCGCGCGAAGTAGGACTCGCTACCCTCGGAGGAAGAAGAGGGGGAGCAGAGGCAGGAGCTGCCGGTCACACAGCAGGCAGAGGCCGCCGCCGCCTCTGACGCCGGAGATGACGTGGTGACGAGACTGCGAATCTGCAGTGAGACGACTGATCATATCACGGTATCTCGCCAGTGCGGATCGCGCCTCCGTGGCCAGTGGGGCGGCGTGGAGCGGCGCGGCGGCGCCCAAGGCGAGTCCGGTGGAGAGGGAGCTCGGACAGCGGCGGTGGCGCCCAAGGCGAGCCCGGTGAAGAGGGAGCCCGGACAGCGGCGGTGGCTGGGACACTCTGCCACTTTCCAGGACGTGACCGTAGACGTGCAGACTTGACGGTTCGGTGTGTAGCTTACAGCCGCGAGGAGACGGTGGATCACTACAACATGACACCCCAGGGCAGCCAGCGGCCTGTGACATCGCCGGCCGCTGACTGTCCCGGTGTGTATGTTACAGCGTGGCGGGGCCTCGTCATGCCAGCAGACCTTGAGAACGGGACGACGCCGGGCTGACTGTCCTGGGGTGTATGTTACAGCATGGCGGGGCCTCGTCATGCCAGCAGACCTTGAGAACGGGACGACGCCGGGCTGACTGTCCTGGGGTGTATGTTACAGCGTGGCGGGGCCTCGTCATGCCAGCAGACCTTGAGAAAGGGACGACGCCGGGCTGACTGTCCTGGGGTGTATGTTACAGCGTGGCGGGGCCTCGTCATGCCAGCAGACCTTGAGAAAGGGACGACGCCGGGCTGACTGTCCTGGGGTGTATGTTACAGCGTGGCGGGGCCTCGTCATGCCAGCAGACCTTGAGAACGGGACGACGCCGGGCTGACTGTCCTGGGGTGTATGTTACAGCGTGGCGGGGCCTCGTCATGCCAGCAGACCTTGAGAAAGGGACGACGCCGGGCTGACTGTCCTGGGGTGTATGTTACAGCGTGGCGGGGCCTCGTCATGCCAGCAGACCTTGAGAACGGGACGACGCCGGGCTGACTGTCCTGGGGTGTATGTTACAGAGTGGCGGGGCCTCGTCATGCCAGCAGACCTTGAGAAAGGGACGACGCCGGGCTGACTGTCCTGGGGTGTATGTTACAGCGTGGCGGGGCCTCGTCATGCCAGCAGACCTTGAGAAAGGGACGACGCCGGGCTGACTGTCCTGGGGTGTATGTTACAGCGTGGCGGGGCCTCGTCATGCCAGCAGACCTTGAGAACGGGACGACGCCGGGCTGACTGTCCTGGGGTGTATGTTACAGCGTGGCGGGGCCTCGTCATGCCAGCAGACCTTGAGAAAGGGACGACGCCGGGCTGACTGTCCTGGGGTGTATGTTACAGCGTGGCGGGGCCTCGTCATGCCAGCGGCCTGTGACATCACTGACCGGGCTGACTGTCCTGAGGTGTATGTTACAGCGTATGGGCCTCGTCATGCCAGCAGACCTTGAGAACGGGACGACGCCGGGCCAGGCCACCCGTACCACGACAAGAGGAGCGTGGCATGCGTTTCCGGGATGGTGATCGAGTGAGGATGCGACATCCTGGGCCGAGAGCACACTGCGCTGATGAGTCGCGGCTGGGCTCGAACGTATCCACTGTGCTGAGAACGACGTGAGGAGTTCTGTACGTTGCTTGATGATCAGGGGGAAGTGTTGTGTGCATGCGGCATGTGTACGGTGTTCGGTCCGGCGAAGGGGCACAGGACGGAGGGGCACGCCGGCCCGCCGCCCGGGGGTAGTTGGTTAGGACGGGCAGAGTGACCCGGGGTCAAGGGGGGCGGGACGGAGGGGGACGCCGGCCCGCCGCCCGGGGGTAGTTGGTTAGGACGGGCAGAGTGACCCGGGGTCAAGGGGGGCGGGACGGAGGGGGACGCCGGCCCGCCGCCCGGGGGTAGTTGGTTAGGACGGGCAGAGTGACCCGGGGTCAAGGGGGGCGGGACGGAGGGGAACGCCGGCCCGCCGCCCGGGGGTAGTTGGTTAGGACGGGCAGAGTGACCCGGGGTCAAGGGGGACGGGACGGAGGGGGACGCCGGCCCGCCGCCCGGGGGTAGTTAGGACGGGCGGAGTGATCCGGGGTCAAGGGGGACAGGACGGAGGGGGACGCCGGCCCGCCGCCCGGGGGTAGTTGGTTAGGACGGGAGGAGTGACCCGGGGTCAGGGGGTGGGGGGCAGGACGGAGGGGGACGCCGGACCGCCGCCCGGGGGTAGTTAGGACGGTCGGAGTGACCCGGGGTCAGGGGGGGGGGGGGCAGGACGGAGGGGGGCGCCGGACCGCCGCCCGGCGGTAGTTGGTTAGGACGGGAGGAGTGACCCAGGGTCAGGGGGGAGGGCGGGACGGAGGGGGACGCCGGACCGCCGCCCGGGGGTAGTTAGGACGGTCGGAGTGACCCGGGGTCGGGGGGGGGGGGGGGGGGGGGGCAGGACGGAGGGGGACGCCGGACCGCCGCCCGGGGGTAGTTGGTTAGGACGGGCAGAGTGACCCGGGGTCAAGGGGGACGGGACGGAGGGGAACGCCGGCCCGCCGCCCGGGGGTAGTTAGGACGGTCGGAGTGACCCGGGGTCAGGGGGGGGGGGGCAGGACGGAGGGGGACGCCGGACCGCCGCCCGGGGGTAGTTAGGACGGTCGGAGTGACCCGGGGTCAGGGGGGGGGGGGGGGGGGGGGGCAGGACGGAGGGGGGCGCCGGACCGCCGCCCGGCGGTAGTTGGTTAGGACGGGAGGAGTGACCCAGGGTCAGGGGGAGGGCGGGACGGAGGGGGACGCCGGACCGCCGCCCGGGGGTAGTTAGGACGGTCGGAGTGACCCGGGATCAGGGGGGGGGGGCAGGACGGAGGGGGACGCCTGACCGCCGCCCGGGGGTAGTTGGATAGGACGGGAGGAGTGACCCGGGGTCAGGGGGGGGGGACAGGACGGAGGGGGACGCCGGACCGCCGCCCGGGGGTAGTTGGTTAGGACGGGCGGAGTGACCCGGGGTCAAGGGGGACGGGACGGCGGGGGACGCCGGCCGCCGCCCGGGGTAGTTGGTTAGGACGGGCGGAGTGACCCGGGGTCAAGGGGGATGGGACGGAGGGGGACGGGACGGAGGGGGACGCCGGCCGCCGCCCGGGGTAGTTGGTTAGGACGGGCGGAGTGACCCGGGGTCAAGGGGGACGGGACGGAGGGGGACGGGACGGAGGTGGACGGGACGGAGGGGGACGGGACGAAGGGGGACGCCGGCCGCCGCCCGGGGTAGTTGTTTGGGACGGGCGGAGTGACCCGGGGTCAAGGGGGACGGGACGGAGGGGAACGGGACGGAGGGGGACGCCGCCCGCCGCCCGGGGTAGTTGGTTAGGACGGGCGGAGTGACTCGGGGTCAAGGGGGACGGGACGGAGGGGGACGCCGGCCGCCGCCCGGGGTAGTTGATCCCGTTCCCGTATCCCGTTCCCGTATCCCGTATCCAGTTCCCGTATCCAGTTCCTGTATCTCGTTCCCGTATCCCGTTCCCGTATCCCGTTCCCGTATCCCGTTCCCTATCCCGTTCCAGTATCCAGTTCCCGCATCCCGTTCCCGTATCCCGTTCCTGTATCCCGTTCCCGTATCCCGTTCCCGTATCCCGTTCCCGTATCCCGTTCCCGTATCCCGTTCCCGTATCCCGTTCCCGTATCCCGTGCCTAGAGGGTCTGTATTGCGCGATGCGCAATCTATATAGCCAGCTAATTTAAATATGCTAGCCGTTTTCCGTATTCCGTATTCCGTATTCCGCATCCCGTTCCCGTATCCTGTATCCTGTATCCTGTATCCTGTATCCCGTATCCTGTATACCGTATCCCGTCCCCGTATCCCGTTCTCGTATCCCGTTTTCGTATCCAGTTCCCGTATTCCGTTCCCGTATCCCGTCCCCGTATCCCGTCCCCGTATCCCGTATCCCGTACCTGTATCCCGTACCTGTATACCGTACCTGTATCCCGTACCTGTATCTCGTTCCCGTATCTCGTGCTTTGAGCGCTTTGAGTGCTTTGAGTGCTCCTGTCAAGAGGAGCACATTTTCCAAAGAATGAAGAGACTTGGACAAAATGGTCAGCTGCGTTTAGCCGGAAGATTGAGAGTCTGTCCGATGTGAGCCGGGGCATTTGTGAGCCGCACTTTCTGTCCGATGATTTCCTTGTGAGTTTCAATAATTGCAGCAAGGAACGATCACGAAGTGACGACGAACATCGTAAGTGCTGTCAATCAATACAATGTTTTCCGCCGAGGACTCATGTGTGTTGAGTGTTGTATCGATTCTACAGCAGCAGCTGAGCACCGACTGGACTCCTGTCGGTCGGTGCTTTGAGCGCCGCGCTAAGCACGTAGCGCGCGAAGTAGGACTCGCTACCCTCGGAGGAAGAAGAGGGGGAGCAGAGGCAGGAGCTGCCGGTCACACCGCCGGCAGAGGCCGCCGCCGCCTCTGACGCCGGAGATGACGTGGTGACGAGACTGCGAATCTGCAGTGAGACGACTGATCATATCACGGTATCTCACCAGTGTGGATCGCGCCTCCGTGGCCAGTGGGGCGGCGTGGGGCGGCGCGGCGGCGCCCAAGGCGTGCCCGGTGGAGAGGGAGCCCGGACAGAGGCGGTGGCGCCCAAGGCGAGCCCGGTGGAGAGGGAGCCCGGACAGCAGCGGTGGCGCCCAAGGCGAGCCCGGTGGAGAGGGAGCCCGGACAGCGGCGGTGGCGCCCAAGGCGAGCCCGGTAGAGAGGGAGCCCGGACAGCGGCGGCGGCGCCCAAGGCGTGCCCGGTGGAGAGGGAGCTCGGACGGCGGCGGTGGCGCGGCGCCCAAGGCGAGCCCGGTGGAGAGGGAGCCCGGACAGCGGCGGTGGCTGGATCGCTCTGCCACTTGCCAGGACGTGACCGTAGACGTGCAGACTTGATGGCTCGGTGTGTAGCTTACAGCCGCGAGGAGACGGTGGATCACTACAACATGACACCCCAGGGCAGCCAGCGGCCTGTGACATCGCCGGCCGCTGACTGTCCCGGTTTGTATGTTACAGCGTGGCGGGGCCTCGTCATGCCAGCAGACCTTGAGAACGGGACGACGCCGGGCTGACTGTCCTGGGGTGTATGTTACAGCATGGCGGGGCCTCGTCATGCCAGCAGACCTTGAGAACGGGACGACGCCGGGCTGACTGTCCCGGTGTGTATGTTACAGCGTGGCGGGGCCTCTTCATGCCAGCAGACCTTGAGAACGGGACGACGCCGGGCTGACTGTCCTGGGGTGTATGTTACAGCGTGGCGGGGCCTCGTCATGCCAGCAGACCTTGAGAACGGGACGAAACCGGGCTGACTGTCCCGGGGTGTATGTTACAGCGTGGCGGGGCCTCGTCATGCCAGCAGACCTTGAGAACGGGACGACGCCGGGCTGACTGTCCTGGGGTGTATGTTACAGCGTGGCGGGGCCTCTCATGCCAGCAGACCTTGAGAACGGGACGACGCCGGGCTGACTGTCCTGGGGTGTATGTTACAGCGTGGCGGGGCCTCGTCATGCCAGCAGACCTTGAGAACGGGACGACGCCGGGCTGACTGTCCTGGGGGTGTATGTTACAGCGTGGCGGGGCCTCGTCATGCCAGCAGACCTTGAGAACGGGACGACGCCGGGCTGACTGTCCTGGGGTGTATGTTACAGCGTATGGGCCTCGTCATGCCAGCAGACCTTGAGAACGGGACGACGCCGGGCCAAGCCCGTACCACAAGAGGAGCGTGGCATGCGTTTCCGGGATGGTGATCGAGTGAGGATGCGACGTCCTGGGCCGAGAGCACGCCGCGCTGATGAGTCGCCGCTGGGCTCGAACGCATCCACTGTGCTGAGAACGACGTGAGGAGTTCTGTATGTTGCTTGATGATCAGGGGGAAGTGGTGTGTGCATGCGGCATGTGTACGCTCTGTTTGGTGACCTAATGCGGCGTCTTCCTCCCACATGGTGTATGCCAAGTGGGACTTGTCTGTGCCTTTTGGAGGTGTTCGGTCCGGCGAAGGGGCACAGGACGGAGGGGGACGCCGGCCCGCCGCCCGGGGGTAGTTGGTTAGGACGGGCAGAGTGACCCGGGGTCAAGGGGCACAGGACGGAGGGGGACGCCGGCCCGCCGCCCGGGGGTAGTTGGTTAGGACGGGCAGAGTGATCCGGGGTCAAGGGGCACAGGACGGAGGGGGACGCCGGCCCGCCGCCCGGGGGTAGTTGGTTAGGACGGGCAGAGTGACCCGGGGTCAAGGGGGACGGGACGGAGGGGGACGCCGGCCCGCCACCCGGGGGTAGTTAGGACGGGCGGATTGATCCGGGGTCAAGGGGGACAGGACGGAGGGGGACGCCGGCCCGCCGCCCGGGGGTAGTTGGTTAGGACGGGCAGAGTGACCCGGGGTCAAGGGGGACGGGACGGAGGGGGACGCCGGCCCGCCGCCCGGGGGTAGTTGGTTAGGACGGGCAGAGTGATCCGGGGTCAAGGGGCACAGGACGGAGGGGGACGCCGGCCCGCCGCCCGGGGGTAGTTGGTTAGGACGGGCAGAGTGACCCGGGGTCAAGGGGGACGGGACGGAGGGGGACGCCGGCCCGCCACCCGGGGGTAGTTAGGACGGGCGGATTGATCCGGGGTCAAGGGGGACAGGACGGAGGGGGACGCCGGCCCGCCGCCCGGGGGTAGTTGGTTAGGACGGGCAGAGTGACCCGGGGTCAAGGGGGACGGGACGGAGGGGGACGCCGGCCCGCCACCCGGGGGTAGTTAGGACGGGCGGATTGATCCGGGGTCAAGGGGGACAGGACGGAGGGGGACGCCGGCCCGCCGCCCGGGGGTAGTTGGTTAGGACGGGAGGAGTGATCCGGGGTCAGGGGGGGGGGGGACGCCGGACTACCGCCCGGGGGTAGTTGGTTAGGACGGGCGGAGTGACCCGGGGTCAAGGGGACGGGACGGAGGGAACGGGATACGGGATACGGGATACGGGGACGGGATACGGGAACGGGATACGGGACCGAGATACGGGAACGAGATACGGGAACTGGATACGGGAACGGGATACGGGAACGGGATACGGTACACGATAACTGGATACGGGAACTGGATACGGGAACGGGATACGGGAACGGGATACGGGAACGGGATACGGGAACGGGACACGGGAACGGGATACGGGAACGGGATACAGGAATGGGATACGGGAACGGGATACCGGAGCAGGGTACCGGAACAGGATACCGGAACAGGATACCGGATCACGATACCGGAACGGGATATGGAAGCGGGATACGGGATACGGGAACGAGATACAGGTACGGGATACAGGTACGGGATACAGGTACGGGATACAGGTACGGGATACAGGTACGGGATACAGGTACGGGATACAGGTACGGGATACAGGTACGGGATACAGGTACGGGATACAGGTACGGGATACAGGTACGGGATACAGGTACGGGATACAGGTACGGGATACAGGTACGGGATAAAGGTACGGGATACAGGTACGGGATACAGGTACGGGATACGGAACGGGATACGGGAACGGGATACGGGAACTGGATACGGGAACTGGATACGAAAACGGGATACAAGAACGGGATACGGGATACGGGGACGGTATACGGGATACAGGATACGGGAACGGGATACGGGATACGGAATACGGAATACGGGAACGGCTAACATATATAAATTAGCTGGCTATATAGATTGCGCATCGCGCAATACAGTCCCTCTAGATGGCCTTTATTGCGCGATGCGCAATTTATATAGCCAGCTAATTTATATAGTCAGCCGTATCCCGTATCCCGTATTCCGTATTCCGTATTCAGTATCCCGTTCCCGATCCCGTTCCCGTATCCCGTTCCCGTACCCCGTTCCCGTATCCAGTTCCCGTATCCCGTTCCCGTATGCCGTTCCATTATCCTGTTCCCGTATCCCGTTCCAGAATCCCGTTCCCGTATCCCGTTCCCGTATCCCGTTCCCGTATCCCGTTCCCGTATCCCGTTCCCGTATCCCGTTCCCGTATCCCGTTCCCGTATCCCGTATCCTGTTCCCGTATCTCATTCCCTATCCCGTTCCAGTATCCAGTTCCCGTATCCCGTTCTCGTATCCCGTTCCCGTATCCCGTTCCCGTATCCCGTTCCCGTATCCCGTTCCCGTATCCCGTATCCCGTTCCCGTATCCCGTTCCCGTATCTCGTTCCCGTATCCCGTTCCCGTATCCCGTTCCTGTATCCCGTTCCCGTATCCCGTTCCCGTATCCCGTGCCTAGAGGGTCTGCATTGCGCGATGCGCAATCTATATAGCCAGCTAATTTAAATATGCTAGCCGTTTTCCGTATTCCGTATTCCGCATCCCGTTCCCGTATCCTGTATCCCGTATCCCGTCCCCCGTTCTCGTATCCCGTTTTCGTATCCAGTTCCCGTATTCCGTTCCCGTATCCCGTCCCCGTATCCCGTCCCCGTTCCCGTATCCCGTTCCGTATCCCGTTCCGTATCCCGTACCTGTATCCCGTACCTGTATCCCGTACCTGTATCCCGTACCTGTATCTCGTTCCCGTATCTCGTTCCCGTATCTCGTGCTTTGAGTGCTTTGAGTACTCCTGTCAAGAGGAGCACATTTCCCAAAGAATGAAGAGACTTGGACAAAATGGTCAGCTGCGTTTAGCCGGAAGATTGAGAGTCTGTCCGATGTGAGCCGGGGCATTTGTGAGCCGCACTTTCTGTCCGATGATTTCCTTGTGAGTTTCAATAATTGCAGCAAGGAACGATCACGAAGTGACGACGAACATCGTAAGTGCTGTCAATCAATACAATGTTTTCCGCCGAGGACTCATGTGTGTTGAGTGTTGTATCGATTCTACAGCAGCAGCTGAGCACCGACTGGACTCCTGTCGGTCGGTGCTTTGAGCGCCGCGCTAAGCACGTAGCGCGCGAAGTAGGACTCGCTACCCTCGGAGGAAGAAGAGGGGGAGCAGAGGCAGGAGCTGCCGGTCACACCGCCGGCAGAGGCCGCCGCCGCCTCTGACGCCGGAGATGACGTGGTGACGAGACTGCGAATCTGCAGTGAGACGACTGATCATATCACGGTATCTCACCAGTGTGGATCGCGCCTCCGTGGCCAGTGGGGCGGCGTGGGGCGGCGCGGCGGCGCCCAAGGCGTGCCCGGTGGAGAGGGAGCCCGGACAGAGGCGGTGGCGCCCAAGGCGAGCCCGGTGGAGAGGGAGCCCGGACAGCGGCGGTGGCGCCCAAGGCGAGCCCGGTGGAGAGGGAGCCCGGACAGCGGCGGTGGCGCCCAAGGCGAGCCCGGTAGAGAGGGAGCCCGGACAGCGGCGGCGGCGCCCAAGGCGTGCCCGGTGGAGAGGGAGCTCGGACGGCGGCGGTGGCGCCCAAGGCGAGCCCGGTGGAGAGGGAGCCCGGACAGCGGCGGTGGCTGGATCGCTCTGCCACTTGCCAGGACGTGACCGTAGACGTGCAGACTTGACGGCTCGGTGTGTAGCTTACAGCCGCGAGGAGACGGTGGATCACTACAACATGACACCCCAGGGCAGCCAGCGGCCTGTGACATCGCCGGCCGCTGACTGTCCCGGTGTGTATGTTACAGCGTGGCGGGGCCTCTTCATGCCAGCAGACCTTGAGAACGGGACGACGCCGGGCTGACTGTCCTGGGGTGTATGTTACAGCGTGGCGGGGCCTCGTCATGCCAGCAGACCTTGAGAACGGGACGACACCGGGCTGACTGTCCCGGGGTGTATGTTACAGCGTGGCGGGGCCTCGTCTTGCCAGCAGACCTTGAGAACGGGACGACACCGGGCTGACTGTCCCGGGGTGTATGTTACAGCGTGGCGGGGCCTCGTCATGCCAGCAGACCTTGAGAACGGGACGACGCCGGGCTGACTGTCCTGGGGTGTATGTTACAGCGTGGCGGGGCCTCGTCATGCCAGCAGACCTTGAGAACGGGACGACGCCGGGCTGACTGTCCTGGGGGTGTATGTTACAGCGTGGCGGGGCCTCGTCATGCCAGCAGACCTTGAGAACGGGACGACGCCGGGCTGACTGTCCTGGGGTGTATGTTACAGCGTATGGGCCTCGTCATGCCAGCAGACCTTGAGAACGGGACGACGCCGGGCCAAGCCTGTACCACAAGAGGAGCGTGGCATGCGTTTCCGGGATGGTGATCGAGTGAGGATGCGACGTCCTGGGCCGAGAGCACGCCGCGCTGATGAGTCGCCGCTGGGCTCGAACGCATCCACTGTGCTGAGAACGACGTGAGGAGTTCTGTATGTTGCTTGATGATCAGGGGGAAGTGGTGTGTGCATGCGGCATGTGTACGCTCTGTTCGGTGACCTAATGCGGCGTCTTCCTCCCACATGGTGTATGCCGTCTGTGCCTTTTGGAGGTGTTCGGTCCGGCGAAGGGGCACAGGACGGAGGGGGACGCCGGCCCGCCGCCCGGGGGTAGTTGGTTAGGACGGGCAGAGTGACCCGGGGTCAAGGGGCACAGGACGGAGGGGGACGCCGGCCCGCCGCCCGGGGGTAGTTGGTTAGGACGGGCAGAGTGATCCGGGGTCAAGGGGCACAGGACGGAGGGGGACGCCGGCCCGCCGCCCGGGGGTAGTTGGTTAGGACGGGCAGAGTGACCCGGGGTCAAGGGGGACGGGACGGAGGGGGACGCCGGCCCGCCACCCGGGGGTAGTTAGGACGGGCGGATTGATCCGGGGTCAAGGGGGACAGGACGGAGGGGGACGCCGGCCCGCCGCCCGGTGGTAGTTGGTTAGGACGGGCAGAGTGACCCGGGGTCAAGGGGGACGGGACGGAGGGGGACGCCGGCCCGCCGCCCGGGGGTAGTTGGTTAGGACGGGCAGAGTGATCC
The DNA here is from genome assembly GCA_036785665.1 of Chirona hameri. Taxonomy (NCBI): domain Eukaryota; kingdom Metazoa; phylum Arthropoda; class Thecostraca; order Balanomorpha; family Balanidae; genus Chirona; species Chirona hameri. Next base: position 24,142 of record JAXIVJ010011013.1, on the reverse strand, counting down.
GGGGTCAGGGGGACGGGACGGAGGGGGACGCCGGCCCGCCGCCCGGGGGTAGTTGGTTAGGACGGGCAGAGTGACCCGGGGTCAAGGGGGACGGGACGGAGGGGGACGCCGGCCCGCCACCCGGGGGTAGTTAGGACGGGCGGATTGATCCGGGGTCAAGGGGGACAGGACGGAGGGGGAAGCCGGCCCGCCGCCCGGGGGTAGTTGGTTAGGACGGGCAGAGTGACCCGGGGTCAAGGGGGACGGGACGGAGGGGGACGCCGGCCCGCCACCCGGGGGTAGTTAGGACGGGCGGATTGATCCGGGGTCAAGGGGGCAGGACGGAGGGGGACGCCGGCCCGCCGCCCGGGGGTAGTTGGTTAGGACGGGAGGAGTGACCCGGGGTCAGGGGGGGACGCCGGACCGCCGCCCGGGGGTAGTTGGTTAGGACGGGCGGAGTGACCCGGGGTCAAGGGGACGGGACGGAGGGAACGGGATACGGGATACGGGATACGGGGACGGGATACGGGAACGGGGACGGGATACGGGACCGAGATACGGGAACGAGATACGGGAACGGGATACGGGAACGGGATACGGGAACGGGATACGGGACACGATAACTGGATACGGGAACTGGATACGGGAACGGGATACGGGAACGGGATACTGGAACGGGATACGGGAACGGGATACGGGAACGGGACACGGGAACGGGATACGGGAACGGGATACAGGAATGGGATACGGGAACGGGATACCGGAGCAGGGTACCGGAACAGGATACCGGAACAGGATACCGGATCACGATACCGGAACGGGATATGGAAGCGGGATACGGGATACGGGAACGAGATACAGGTACAGGATACAGGTACGGGATACAGGTACGGGATACAGGTACGGGATACAGGTACGGGATACAGGTACGGGATACAGGTACGGGATACAGGTACGGGATAAAGGTACGGGATACAGGTACGGGATACAGGTACGGGATACGGAACGGGATACGGGAACGGGATACGGGAACTGGATACGGGAACTGGATACGAAAACGGGATACAAGAACGGGATACGGGGACGGTATACGGGATACAGGATACGGGAACGGGATACGGGAACAGGATACGGGATACGGGATACGGAATACGGAATACGGGATACGGGAACGGCTAACATATATAAATTAGCTGGCTATATAGATTGCGCATCGCGCAATACAGTCCCTCTAGATGGCCTTTATTGCGCGATGCGCAATTTATATAGCCAGCTAATTTATATAGTCAGCCGTATCCCGTATCCCGTATTCTGTATTCCGTATTCCGTATTCAGTATCCCGTTCCCGATCCCGTTCCCGTATCCCGTTCCCGTAACCCGTTCCCGTATCCAGTTCCCGTATCCCGTTCCCGTATGCCGTTCCATTATCCTGTTCCCGTATCCCGTTCCAGAATCCCGTTCCCGTATCCCGTTCCCGTATCCCGTTCCCGTATCCCGTTCCCGTATCCCGTTCCCGTATCCCGTTCCCGTATCCCGTTCCCGTATCCCGTTCCCGTATCCCGTATCCCGTATCCCGTTCCCGTATCTCATTCCCTATCCCGTTCCAGTATCCAGTTCCCGTATCCCGTTCTCGTATCCCGTTCCCGTATCCCGTTCCCGTATCCCGTTCCCGTATCCCGTTCCCGTATCCCGTTCCCGTATCCCGTTCCCGTATCCCGTTCCCGTATCCCGTTCCCGTATCCCGTTCCCGTATCCCGTGCCTAGAGGGTCTGCATTGCGCGATGCGCAATCTATATAGCCAGCTAATTTAAATATGCTAGCCGTTTTCCGTATTCCGTATTCCGCATCCCGTTCCCGTATCCTGTATCCCGTATCCCGTCCCCCGTTCTCGTATCCCGTTTTCGTATCCAGTTCCCGTATTCCGTTCCCGTATCCCGTCCCCGTATCCCGTCCCCGTTCCCGTATCCCGTTCCGTATCCCGTTCCGTATCCCGTACCTGTATCCCGTACCTGTATCCCGTACCTGTATCTCGTTCCCGTATCTCGTTCCCGTATCTCGTGCTTTGAGTGCTTTGAGTACTCCTGTCAAGAGGAGCACATTTCCCAAAGAATGAAGAGACTTGGACAAAATGGTCAGCTGCGTTTAGCCGGAAGATTGAGAGTCTGTCCGATGTGAGCCGGGGCATTTGTGAGCCGCACTTTCTGTCCGATGATTTCCTTGTGAGTTTCAATAATTGCAGCAAGGAACGATCATGAAGTGACGACGAACATCGTAAGTGCTGTCAATCAATACAATGTTTTCCGCCGAGGACTCATGTGTGTTGAGTGTTGTATCGATTCTACAGCAGCAGCTGAGCACCGACTGGACTCCTGTCGGTCGGTGCTTTGAGCGCCGCGCTAAGCACGTAGCGCGCGAAGTAGGACTCGCTACCCTCGGAGGAAGAAGAGGGGGAGCAGAGGCAGGAGCTGCCGGTCACACCGCCGGAAGAGGCCGCCGCCGCCTCTGACGCCGGAGATGACGTGGTGACGAGACTGCGAATCTGCAGTGAGACGACTGATCATATCACGGTATCTCACCAGTGTGGATCGCGCCTCCGTGGCCAGTGGGGCGGCGTGGGGCGGCGCGGCGGCGCTCAAGGCGTGCCCGGTGGAGAGGGAGCCCGGACAGAGGCGGTGGCGCCCAAGGCGAGCCCGGTGGAGAGGGAGCCCGGACAGCGGCGGTGGCGCCCAAGGCGAGCCCGGTGGAGAGGGAGCCCGGACAGCGGCGGTGGCGCCCAAGGCGAGCCCGGTAGAGAGGGAGCCCGGACAGTGGCGGCGGCGCCCAAGGCGTGCCCGGTGGAGAGGGAGCTCGGACGGCGGCGGTGGCGCGGCGCCCAAGGCGAGCCCGGTGGAGAGGGAGCCCGGACAGCGGCGGTGGCTGGATCGCTCTGCCACTTGCCAGGACGTGACCGTAGACGTGCAGACTTGACGGCTCGGTGTGTAGCTTACAGCCGCGAGGAGACGGTGGATCACTACAACATGACACCCCAGGGCAGCCAGCGGCCTGTGACATCGCCGGCCGCTGACTGTCCCGGGGTGTATGTTACAGCGTGGCGGGGCCTCGTCATGCCAGCAGACCTTGAGAAAGGGACGACGCCGGGCTGACTGTCCTGGGGTGTATGTTACAGCGTGGCGGGGCCTCGTCATGCCAGCAGACCTTGAGAACGGGACGACGCCGGGCTGACTGTCCTGGGGTGTATGTTACAGCGTGGCGGGGCCTCGTCATGCCAGCAGACCTTGAGAACGGGACGACGCCGGGCTGACTGTCCTGGGGTGTATGTTACAGCGTGGCGGGGCCTCGTCATGCCAGCAGACCTTGAGAACGGGACGACGCCGGGCTGACTGTCCTGGGGTGTATGTTACAGCGTGGCGGGGCCTCGTCATGCCAGCAGACCTTGAGAACGGGACGACGCCGGGCTGACTGTCCTGGGGTGTATGTTACAGCGTGGCGGGGCCTCGTCATGCCAGCAGACCTTGAGAACGGGACGACGCCGGGCTGACTGTCCTGGGGTGTATGTTACAGCGTGGCGGGGCCTCGTCATGCCAGCAGACCTTGAGAACGGGACGACGCCGGGCTGACTGTCCTGGGGTGTATGTTACAGCGTGGCGGGCCTCGTCATGCCAGCAGACCTTGAGAACGGGACGACGCCGGGCTGACTGTCCTGGGGTGTATGTTACAGCGTGGCGGTGCCTCGTCATGCCAGCGGCCTGTGGCATCACTGACCGGGCTGACTGTCCTGGGGTGTATGTTACAGCGTATGGGCCTCGTCATGCCAGCAGACCTTGAGAACGGGACGACGCCGGGCCAAGCCCGTACCACAAGAGGAACGTGACATGCGTTTCCGGGATGGTGATCGAGTGAGGATGCGACGTCCTGGGCCGAGAGCACACTGCGCTGATGAGTCGCGGCTGGGCTCGAACGTATCCAACTGTGCTGAGAACGACGTGAGGAGTTCTGTATGTTGCTTGATGATCAGGGGGAAGTAGTGTGTGCATGCGGCATGTGTACGCTCTGTTCGGTGACCTAATGCGGCGTCTTCCTCCCACATGGTGTATGCCAAGTGGGACTTGTCTGTGCCTTTTGGAGGTGTTCGGTCCGGCGAAGGGGCACAGGACGGAGGGGGACGCCGGCCCGCCGCCCGGGGGTAGTTGGTTAGGACGGGCAGAGTGACCCGGGGTCAGGGGGACGGGACGGAGGGGGACGCCGGCCCGCCGCCCGGGGGTAGTTAGGACGGGCGGAGTGACCGGGGGTCAGGGGGACGGGACGGAGGGGGACGCCGGCCCGCCGCCCGGGGGTAGTTGGTTAGGACGGGCAGAGTGACCCGGGGTCAAGGGGGACGGGACGGAGGGGGACGCCGGCCCGCCGCCCGGGGGTAGTTGGTTAGGACGGGCAGAGTGACCCGGGGTCAGGGGGACGGGACGGAGGGGGACGCCGGCCCGCCGCCCGGGGGTAGTTGGTTAGGACGGGCAGAGTGACCCGGGGTCAGGGGGACGGGACGGAGGGGGACGCCGGCCCGCCGCCCGGGGGTAGTTGGTTAGGACGGGCAGAGTGACCCGGGGTCAGGGGGACGGGACGGAGGGGGACGCCGGCCCGCCGCCCGGGGGTAGTTAGGACGGGCGGAGTGACCGGGGGTCAGGGGGACGGGACGGAGGGGGACGCCGGCCCGCCGCCCGGGGGTAGTTGGTTAGGACGGGCAGAGTGACCCGGGGTCAAGGGGGACGGGACGGAGGGGGACGCCGGCCCGCCGCCCGGGGGTAGTTGGTTAGGACGGGCAGAGTGACCCGGGGTCAGGGGGACGGGACGGAGGGGGACGCCGGCCCGCCGCCCGGGGGTAGTTGGTTAGGACGGGCAGAGTGACCCGGGGTCAGGGGGACGGGACGGAGGGGGACGCCGGCCCGCCGCCCGGGGGTAGTTGGTTAGGACGGGCAGAGTGACCCGGGGTCAGGGGGACGGGACGGAGGGGGACGCCGGCCCGCCGCCCGGGGGTAGTTGGTTAGGACGGGCGGAGTGACCCGGGGTCAAGGGGGACGGGACGGAGGGGGACGCCGGCCGCCGCCCGGGGTAGTTGGTTAGGACGGGCGGAGTGACCCGGGGTCAAGGGGGACGGGACGGAGGGGGACGCCGGCCCGCCACCTGGGGGTAGTTGGTTAGGACGGGCAGAGTGACCCGGGGTCAAGGGGGACGGGACGGAGGGGGACGCCGGCCCGCCGCCCGGGGGTAGTTGGTTAGGACGGGCAGAGTGACCCGGGGTCAAGGGGGACGGGACGGAGGGGGACGCCGGCCCGCCGCCCGGGGGTAGTTAGGACGGGCGGAGTGACCGGGGGTCAGGGGGACATGACGGAGGGGGACGCCGGCCCGCCGCCCGGGGGTAGTTGGTTAGGACGGGCAGAGTGACCCGGGGTCAAGGGGGACGGGACGGAGGGGGACGCCGGCCCGCCACCCGGGGGTAGTTAGGACGGGCGGATTGATCCGGGGTCAAGGGGGACAGGACGGAGGGGGACGCCGGCCCGCCGCCCGGGGGTAGTTGGTTAGGACGGGAGGAGTGACCCGGGGTCAAGGGGGACGGGACGGAGGGGGACGCCGGCCCGCCGCCCGGGGGTAGTTGGTTAGGACGGGCAGAGTGACCCGGGGTCAGGAGGGGGACGGAGGGGGACGCCGGCCCGCCGCCCGGGGGTAGTTGGTTAGGACGGGCAGAGTGACCCGGGGTCAGGGGGGACGGGGGACGGAGGGGGACGCCGGCCCGCCGCCCGGGGTAGTTGGTTAGGACGGGCGGAGTGACCCGGGGTCAGGGGGACGGGACGGAGGGGGACGCCGGCCCGCCGCCCGGGGGTAGTTGGGACGGGCGGAGTGACCCGGGGTCAGGGGGACGGGACGGAGGGGGACGCCGGCCCGCCGCCCGGGGGTAGTTGGTTAGGACGGGCAGAGTGACCCGGGGTCAAGGGGGACGGGACGGAGGGGGACGCCGGACCGCCGCCCGGGGGTAGTTGGGACGGGCGGAGTGACCCGGGGTCAAGGGGGACAGGACGGAGGGGGGACAGGACGGAGGGGGGACAGGACGGAGGGGACAGGACGGAGGGGGACGCCGGCCCGCCGCCCGGGGGTAGTTGGGACGGGCGGAGTGACCCGGGGTCAAGGGGGACAGGACGGAGGGGGACGCCGGCCCGCCGCCCGGGGGTAGTTAGGACGGGCGGAGTGACCCGGGGTCAAGGGGGACGGGACGGAGGGGGACGCCGGCCCGCCGCCCGAGGGTAGTTAGGACGGGCGGAGTGACCCGGGGTCAAGGGGGACGGGACGGAGGGGACGCCGGCCCGCCGCCCGGGGGTAGTTAGGACGGGCGAAGTGACTCGGGGTCAAGGGGGACGGGACGGAGGGGGACGCCGGCCGCCGCCCGGGGTAGTTGGTTAGGACGGGCGGAGTGACCCGGGGTCAAGGGGGACAGGACGGAGGGGGACGCCGGCCCGCCGCCCGGGGTAGTTGGTTAGGACGGGCGGAGTGACCCGGGGTCAAGGGGGACGGGACGCCTTTCGGGCGTTCGTTGTGTCTGTCGTTCTGTCGCTGTGAGGACGTCGTCACGAGAGATTGTGCTCAGAATATATGTTTTACTACAAGGATATATTTTGTTTCGATTTTAAACACATTATGACACCCATTGAATATCAAAATGGAAGATCAAGCGCTTATGCCCTTTATCTTTTCATACAAAAGGTATGCACATAATTTTAACTTCCTGTGTCTCATGGTTTTCCAGTTTTAGAGGTTGGACATTTTGGGTTCCTCACTTGTCATATTTCGGGTTCCTCACTCGCACGCGATTACATTTCTATGATAAATCACCACTGAGCACAACCTATGGGTGGTAATGGTCCCGCTCACGGTACATGTCAAAAACATACATCCGGATGTGTGGGCGGTTAAGAACCAGGACAATCCAGCAATCTTTGGCATGAGTATACTCTAAAAATATCAGCGGCAGCCGGCATATCTCACTTGGAAACACGCGGCGACATGCCCTCTTTCGACCCATGGGTTGATCAAATCCGTCCTGAGACAAATGTGGCAAGGTGTGGCTTGATAATGACGAAGACTGCAATGCAATGCTTCTTACGGATGCAGAGATATATAAAGCTAAAATGTGTCAAATTCGGCCCATTCGTCCCATTGGTACCCTTATGACTTGCCGAAAACTTCCGTGTCGAATCCAGTTACTACAGCTATCCATGTCAGCACATATTTCACTCAAATGCGCCCATTATGAAGCAAATCAACAACAAGCCTGGCGCTGATTTGATTTCGAGTAATATTATAACGTGAGGGGAGCGGCCTCCAGCGATGACTGGTAGTCACAGATCACAGAACAGAACTGACGGAACAGAACGTGTCACAGAACACAACTGACAGAACAGAACTGACAGAACAGAACTGACAGAACAGAACTGACAGAACAGAACTGACGGAACAGAACGAGTCACAGAACACAACTGACAAAACATAACGTGTCGCAGAACACAACTGACAGAACAGAACTGACAGAACAGAACTGACAGAACAGAACTGACAGAACAGAACGAGTCACAGAACACAACTGACAAAACATAACGTGTCGCAGAACACAACTGACAGAACAGAACTGACAGAACAGAACGAGTCACAGAACACATCTGACAGAACAGAACGTGTCACAGAACACAACTGACGGAACACGTGTCGCAGAGCAGAACTGACAGAACAGAGTTGACAGAGCAGAAAATGTCACAACAGAACTGACGGAACGTGTCGCGCCTCTGGCACTGGCGGCGCCAAAGAACGTGGATGGACGGGTTCACTTAACATAATCGACAATATATGACATGGCAATCGGCAATATGTGACCCAGCGCGGGGTGACTGACATTGCGAGCACCGCTGCTCGATAGCTCGCCAGCGCCAATTAGTGGAGGTCACGTGATAGAGATTGGGGCCGTCTGGGCCTGCCAGTGGAGGTCACGTGATAGAGATTGAGACCGTCTGGGCCTGCCAGTGGAGGTCACGTGAGAGATATTGAGACCGTCTGGGCCTACCAGTGAAGGTCACGTGAGAGACATTGAGACCGTCTGGGCCTGCCAGTGGAGGTCACGTGAGAGATATTGAGACCGTCTGGGCCTGCCAGTCACGTGAGTGAGATTGAGACCGCCTGGGCCTGCCAGTGGAGGTCACGTGAGAGAGATTGAGACCGTCTGGGCCTACCGGTGAAGGTCACGTGAGAGACATTGAGACCGTCTGGGCCTGCCAGTGGAGGTCACGTGAGATATTGAGACCGTCTGGGCCTGCCAGTCACGTGAGAGAGATTGATACCGTCTGGGCCTGCCAGTCACGTGAGAGATTGAGACCGTCTGGGCCTGCCAGTGGAGATCACGTGAGAGAGATTGAGACCGTCTGGGCCTGCCAGTGGAGGTCACGTGAGAGATATTGAGACCGTCTGGGCCTGCCAGTCACGTGAGAGAGATTGATACCGTCTGGGCCTGCCAGTCACGTGAGAGATTGAGACCGTCTGGGCCTGCCAGTGGAGATCACGTGAGAGAGATTGAGACCGTCTGGGCCTGCCAGTGGAGGTCACGTGAGAGACATTGAGACCGTCTGGGCCTGCCAGTGGAGGTCACGTGAGAGATATTGAGACCGTCTGGGACTGCCAGTGGAGGTCACGTGAGAGAGATTGAGACCGTCTGGGCCTGCCAGTGGAGGTCACGTGAGAGACATTGAGACCGTCTGGGCCTGCCAGTGGAGGTCACGTGAGAGACATTGAGACCGTCTGGGTCTGCCAGTGGAGGTCACGTGAGAGACATTGAGACCGTCTGGGACTGCCAGTGGAGGTCACGTGAGAGAGATTGAGACAGTCTGGGCCTGCCAGTGGAGGTCACGTGAGAGAGATTGAGACCGTGGCCACGGGTTATCTCCCTGAGAACGGCTGGCGGATGCGGTGCAAGTCAATGAAGCACAACAAGCACTAAAAGGTCATCCACCTGTAAGTGGCTGGTAGATTTTAGGACGCGGAGCAAGGCAATCCAATTGTTCGCTGCAGCAAAAACAAAACCAAAAACAAAGGAACAGCCCAGAGTAGCTGCAGCTTTTTAGGAAACAAAACAAAATACAAGTCCAGTACCGCAGGCTGGGGCTCTCTGGAGAACACCGCCCGACACGCACATCTGTTCCTGGCAACTCTGATTGTTTTGTTTGTTGTTGTTGTCGATGAGACTCAGTGATAAATGTTGACCGGCGGCACGCGAAGGTATACTCCTCTCAGCGATCCCAAGTGGCTATGTTAATTACGTACCTAAGGTGGGGAGGTATAGGTATACAGCGGAGGTATACTCCTCTCAGCGATCCCAAGTGGCTATGTTAATTACGTACCTAAGGTGGGAAGGTATAGGTATACAGCGGAGGTATACTCCTCTCAGCGATCCCAAGTGGCTATGTTAATTACGTACCTAAGGTGGGGGACTACCACCGCTCGGTTACCGTTAATTACGTACCTAAGGTGAGGGACTACCACCGCTCGGTTACCGTTAATTACGTACCTAAGGTGAGGGATTACCACCGCTCGGTTACCGTTAATTACGTACCTAAGGTGAGGGATTACCACCGCTCGGTTACCGTTAATTACGTACATAAGGTGGGGGATTACCACCGCTCGGTTACCGTTAATTACGTACATAAGGTGGGGGACTACCACCGCTCGGTTACCGTTAATTACGTACATAAGGTGGGGGACTACCACCGCTCGGTTACCGTTAATTACGTACATAAGGTGGGGGATTACCACCGCTCGGTTACCGTTAATTACGTACCTAAGGTGGGGGATTACCACCGCTCGGTTACCGTTAATTACGTACCTAAGGTGGGGGACTACCACCGCTCGGTTACCGTTAATTACGTACATAAGGTGGGGGACTACCACCGCTCGGTTACCGTTAATTACGTACATAAGGTGGGGGACTACCACCGCTCGGTTACCGTTAATTACGTACATAAGGTGGGGGACTACCACCGCTCGGTTACCGTTAATTACGTACCTAAGGTGGGGGATTACCACCGGCGGCTGCGCCGTGAACGGAAACACGGCGCCACCACTGCCGCCACCTAAACACCAACCTTAACAACCTGGTGTCGCCGATGCGCCTGGCAGCGGAAGGCGAGCCATATAATGCGACGCAAGGCACACAAAAGACAATACAAAACAAAAGAAACTTCAGTGAAGTCGGAAGTCTCTAGAGAAAGCCATGCGACGCGCAGTATTTTAGGATTCCTATTCCTATGTGTAGCCTCCCCTTGAGGCGCTTGGTCGTTTTTTGTGGTCGCTGGGACGCAGAGTGTCAAGTGCTGGCTCACGGCCTACGGCGGGTATGCCTTCAGCGATGCCAAGTGACTCTAACGCACCACTGACTTCTCAACCTATCAACAGCAAAGGTCACTGACCACAGGGAAAACAAATTACGCACTGCATTTCTACTATGGAGGATATTAAAAACACTGGTCTCCAATCTCCGATGCCAGCAGTGATCTGCGGAATAGCAAATGAAGCCAGGTGAAGCCACGCTTAGCTCTATGTAGAAACTCAGACCATTGACCCGCTGTTTTCTTCTATCGTGCGCGCCAGCTCGAATATACAGGGATGCCAATGTAATATCATAACAACAAGACAGGCGATTGCCGGAATGCTAATGTCGTTTTCCAATCAAGACGCTCCACTCCTAATTAGTGATGGAACAAACAGGCCGGAATATAGAGGTTCGTCGGCCGGCTGAGCAGCGAGTCATTTCGGAAGCTCGACTGAACTGGTAAAGGGAAATATTCACCATTTTACACACACAAAATGGTTATTACTTGAAATCGACAGACTAGACCAAAATATATTGTAAATTCATCACATTTTGCATATAAAAATTCCTACCGAAAGATATTTCAAGTTAAAGTTGATAAGCGATCTACGCTTATAACGGTCGGTACTCGGCAAGTACTTGGTAACGAATTCACTGTCCGAGCTAATATTAGCCTGCTTACGCAATGTCATGAAGGCATATAATATTTTTCATGCACTCTATCTTTTGGGAATATGTACCAAACAATCAACCGCTGAACAATCAACACAAATGTGAAAAAGTGCATTGAAATCGGTAGTTTAGCTTGGCCCCGGACGGCGACCTATTTAGTGTACTCGACTTATTTTTTTTGAAAATAAATTGGATGTTTTTCCCATGAATTTTCAATACATTACAATGCACACATGACATTTTCTGAACCGTTTTCCCATAATCAATACAAAAACGTTACAAAAACGTGATGCATTCTGCGGATGAACTTGGTCCCGGACGGCGACCTATTTAGTGTAGGCGATTTGTTTCATTGACCAATCAGGGACGTTGTCACGCTTCTTGGCGCACTTACTTCATTTCTGGACCTATGACTTGTTTACAAATCAAAATTCAAACCAGAGATAGTGATGGATCATATGTCTGTTCGTCACCATATGTCAATATTTTTACATTTCCCAATTTTTTTTTTGTTGAAATATAAAAAAGTTGTTATTTCACTTTTAAATTGAGGCACGATCAATTTGATACCATACCTGTGTCACATACACATGTAGATAAATACACAAAAAGGTGAATATTTCCCTTTAATGTGGTGGCGACTAAAGCTGAAATTGTCCGGCCCGCCAGCCCGACGTCGGGCCGGAATTTTGTTCCGATCTAATGATATCCCCAGGTGTTGGCTACAGTGCTGCTTTGACAAATCGCTGTTAATTTTCTCCAAGACTACCGAAGGTTTCAGAGTCAAAAGGAACAACACTTAACGATGATCAATATTGCAGATTTGGAGACCAGCAGGTGCCAGAGCTCTGCATATAGCATGTTAACCCGTCAGTCTTTGAAACGCGGGAACTCTGTTGTAATTTTCCTTCGAACCTGTGACTTGTTGCATGCGTGTGATGGAACTGTGTGCTGTGCTAACTGGATGAATGCCAATTTTCCGCAATTATCCGCCGTGTTTCTGTTTCAGCTGTTCAGCTGTGAGCTGTGTTAGGAGCGTGTTAGGAGCGTGTTAGGAGCGTGTCAGGAGCGTGTCAGGAGCGTGTCAGTTAGCGTGTCAGGAGCGTGTCAGGAGCTGTGTCAGGAGCTATATCAGGAGCGTGTGAGGAGCGTGTGAGGAGCGTGTGAGGAGCGTGTCAGGAGCTGTGTCAGGAGCTATGTCAGGAGCTGTGTCAGGAGCGTGTCAGGAGCGTGTCAGGAGCGTGTCAGGAGCTGTGTCTGGAGCTGTATCAGGAGCGTGTGAGGAGCTGTATCAGGAGCGTGTCAGGAGCGTGTCAGGAGCTGTATCAGGAGCGAGTCAAGAGCGAGTCAGGAGCGAGTCAGGAGCGAGTCAGGAGCGAGTCAGGAGCGAGTCAGGAGCGAGTCAGGAGCGAGTCAGGAGCGAGTCAGGAGCGAGTCAGGAGCGAGTCAGGAGCGAGTCAGGAGCGAGTCAGGAGCGAGTCAGGAGCGAGTCAGGCGTGTCAGGAGCGTGTCAGGAGCGTGTCAGGAGCTGTATCAGGAGCGTGTCAGGAGCTGTGTCAGGAGCTGTGTCAGGAGTGTGTCAGGAGCGAGTCAGGAGCGAGTCAGGAGCGAGTCAGGAGAGAGTCAGGAGCGAGTCAGGAGCTGTGTCAGGAGTGTGTCAGGAGCGTGTCAGGAGCGTGTCAGGAGCGTGTCAGGAGCGTGTCAGGATCGTGTCAGGATCGTGTCAGGAGCGAGTCAGGAGCTGTGCCAGGAGCGTGTCAGGAGCGAGTCAGGAGCTATGTCAGGAGTGTTTCAGGAGCGTGTCAGGAGCGTGTCAGGAGCTGTGTCAGGAACTGTGTCAGGAACTGTGTCAGGAACTGTGTCAGGAACTGTGTCAGGAGCTGTATCAGGAGCGTGTCAGGAGCGTGTCAGGAGCGTGTCAGGAGCGTGTCAGGAGTGTGTCAGGAGCTGTGTCAGGAGCTGTATCAGGAGCGTGTCAGGAGCTGTATCAGGAGCGTGTCGCTAACGCTGCAGGGCCATTGAAAGGCGCTCTGTGAGCCAGTCACTAACTGTTGGCGTTCAAAGGGACACGCTTCCGTCGCTCCTTTCTGCGGAGACTCGCCAGCCTCTCGTGGGGACTTCCCCATACACGAGCACGACGCCGCGTCTCATAACGTTGCCAGCGGTAACCGGAGCATGCTATCGAGAGTAATTACACGCGAAGTCAGGGTTGGTGCAGGACTTGAATGCATGTTCGACGGGTTCGGGACTAGGTCTGAGCCGAGTGGCACGTCATATCCCTGCTGGCAGGGAAAGCTAAGAAGCTATTTCGCGAGAGAGAAGAAAAAACATACTCGCGAATGGATACAAGAGATCAGGAATCCCCAATCAATTCGTGGCGTATTGGTCGTATTCATGTTACCGCCAACGACAGGAAACCGATCCGGTTATCAAATATTATTCTTAATAAAACTCACTCATGCGTGTTGAGCCCAATCGGAAGGCGTTTGGCACGCGTATGAGGTATCTCGTGGACAATTCCTGTAATCCTGGCATCCTGAGCCCTAACCAAATGTCGCTCAAGCTTTCACAGCAGTCGCTAAGGCGTGCCCGAGCCACCAGAGCAATATCGCCATCTAAGCCGCCACCAAACCCTGCAAATGACATACAGCAAACAGGGCTAACAGCAAACATGGCGACTGACAGGTCATTAGTGCGGCACAACAACCGGAAATTGCATGTCAATCAGAGTACGTGTTATATATTTATGAAGTTTAAATCAAATATTCTTATTTAAATTTAATGGACTTCAAGATTCGCTAAAAACATGGAGATTCGAGCTGGAAGGAATTGTCGTCGTGTCGTTGTCGTGGCAACGGTGTTGTCGTTGCTATCGTAGTCGACCTATTCCATTTCCGGGTACATATTGAGGAGCGTAGCAGAATGCAAGGTAGCTAAACGAGAACGAGACCCGTCGGTAACATTGCCATGAAGACCGCTGTCGTAGAAACTGACGTCGCTGCATTAGTTTACAGAGCAGCCACACCTGACGCCTAACATAATGCTGCAAGCTCTTGAAATCGATTGGAGCTCATATTGATGAATTGCGGCCATAAGTCAATGCGCACTACATCTCTAATATATTGTGAGGTAATTTGATATTCATGGACTAGTCGCAGTTACTTTCACCACACGCCACAGCAAAGACTGCCTCCCCCGGGAATCAAACCCGGCACGGAATACACTCTGCCGCACACCACAGAAGAGTCTGCCTCCCCCGGGAATCGAACCCGGCACGGAGTACACTCTGCCGCACACCACAGAAGAGTCTGCCTCCCCCGGGAATCGAACCCGGCACGGAATACACTGCCGCATACCACATAAGAGTCTGCCTCCCCCGGGAATCGAACCCAAACTCACCGGCACGGAGTAGGTGTCGTCGATCTGGAACTCGGCGGGGTCGGAGCGGCATCCTGCTGGCTTGGTTGTCAACAGGTTCATGAACATCTTCAGCAGGTGCAGGTTCAGCCCGGTGACGTTGGATACCTGGAATATGGGACATAACCTGCCCCGCCCCGTCCGAAGTTACGCACTGAAGCTCACATATTACCTGGAATATGGGACATAACCTGCCCCGCCCCGGGCCGTCCGGAGTTACACACTGGTTTAGGTCGGTAGCTTTGGATACGGTCTGGAATATGGGACATTATCTGTCCCTCAGCGCCCCGCTTCAGCCTCTGTTCAGGCTGAAACGCAGTCTAGGAAAAAGGTGGAAACGCAGTGGATGCGGGCGCCTATTCAAATACATTGCATGGACGGTCGCAACAACTGCACGATGCGCGACGTTGCAGGAAGAAAAATCAACTGCTGAAATTAGCACATGTACTTGAATAGACGCCCGCGGGCACCCGCATGCGTATTCTGCAGCTGCGTAAAGACTGTGTTTCCGCCTTTACCCTTTAACAGTACATCACAGCAGCTCTGCTGCGAATAGTTTGTTGTTAGCGATGGGAGTCGCTAGTCCGGACACGGAAACAGAAAAGGTGTAGGTGTCAACGCACCCGTGAGTGGTGGAAAACAAGGGTTGACAAACATAAGTTCAAAGAGTCGCTGCTACCCAGCACCCATCATTCAAGACAGTACCCAGGTGTACGTTACACACATGCATCGCTACATCGCAAGATATCTAACATTAGGAGATAGTCTTCATGAGGCTACGGCACAATGGTTCGCGAGTCGCGTCGTTCTGGGACGAAGAACGAAGAACGAAGCACGCACGCATGCACGCACACACACACGCACGCACGCACGCACGCACGCACGCACGCACGCACGCACGCACGCACGCACGCACGCACGCACGCACGCACGCACGTACGCACGTACGTACGTACGCACGCACGCACGCACGCACGCACGCCACACACACCCGGTCACGTACCGTTCTGAGACAAAGTTGGTGGCGGACATGACGACGTCGTCCTCTGTGCGGACGATGACGGGGACCTTCCTGACGCCGGGCGACTTCAGGATCTTCACCAGCAGCTTCAGCGTCTCCTGAAGACGTGGGATGAGATGCCGTCACATCTGCTCACAGTTAATGTAACAGATGATCATGATTGAAGGTTGGCACGAGAGCTCTCTCAGACCGGATGCAGTCCTATCTCATTTTCTATGTTTTAGTGATCGACTTTCTGCTTGAACTTAAACGCGACTACGGAAAACCAAAACATGTTTTCATTTTTTTCCGTTTACAACAAACGCACGACCCTAATATGTTTGCGATTTACGATTACAATAAACGCACTCAGACAAACAAGGGAAACAGGAATACCTCTTCCCAGGGCACTCAACAAAATTACCAAGGCTCTGTATTCCCAACGAACCCCTGCATGCGAGTAATTCACGACGTCACAAACTCGAAGCACGCCAGTTCGGCGAACGCTAGGTATAACATTGAGTGTCGTCCCATGGGCCGCCTTGTACCGTTTACTTCACTTTAGAGCGCGTGTTGCCATCGATAATTGCACGCTTATAACGAAAGCTATCGCAATGCAAGCCGGGAAAGGGGTTTTACTACTTGTGTGCGGGATTATTCGCCTGGCAATAATATTGAGAAATTATACCGCATAGGTGTGCCCGCAGTTGGTAAAATCGACACACGTCATCTAGGCAGCGTTCATCATCTGTGCTAAAAACACGGTACAAGAAAAACAACTCATGCAGCCCACCTCATTCCCCTGCCTCCTGTTTTGAATGTTTTCCCTCCCCCCGATTCAACCAGCACCGACTGAAATTCGCTCTTTAAAGGGAATAGGTCACCTTGAAAGTTGTCTTGAAATTTGGCTATGGGATTTATGAGTTGAAAAACTGAATATAACATTTGGTGTGGCGGGGGCCGATAGATGGATATCCGTCTAAAAATTAACATTGTTTCTCTTTACTCCTTCATGGCCTTCGAAAAACCTTCATGGCATTGTATGACGTCATGCATATGGCAGCTCAGATATGGAAGATATCGCCCACAATGAATGACATTACTAGTGGACATATAGTACGCAAAATAGGACACGTTGCTTGAATTTCTGAATCTTTCGATACAATATCTCTACTTCACAAAAC
>JAXIVJ010011013.1:0-2500 GCA_036785665.1 Chirona hameri | reverse complement strand
GACCTGTCATACCTCGGAATGGAGATAGAGCTATCATCTGGGTACCTGTCATACCTCGAATGGAGGGTAGAGTTATCATCTGGGACCTGTCATACCTCGGAATGGAGGTAGAGCTATCATCTGGCACCTGTCATACCTCGGAATGGAGATAGAGTTATCATCTGGGACCTGTCATACCTCGAGATGGAGATAGAGCTATCAGCTGTGGTACTAGGGACACTCAGGGAGGGATTTTGACCTGTCATACTCCTCGGAATGGAGGTAGAGTTATCATCTGGGACCTGTCATACCTCGGAATGGAGATAGAGCTATCATCTGGTACCTGTCATACCTCGGAATGGAGATAGAGTTATCATCTGGGACCTGGTCATACCTCGGAATGGAGGTAGAGTTATCAGCTGTGGTACCTGTCATACCTCGGAATGGAGGTAGAGTTATCAGCTGTGGTACTAGGGACACTCAGGGAGGGATTTTACCTGTCATAAACCTCGAATGGAGGCAGAGTTATCATCTGGACCTGTCATAGCCTCGGAATGGAGGTAGAGCTATCAGCTGTGGTACCTGTCATACCTCGGAATGGAGTAGAGTTATCATCTGGCACCTGTCATACTCGGAATGGAGGTAGAGTTATCAGCTGTGGTACCTGTCATACCTCGGAATGGAGATAGAGCTATCATCTGGTACCTGTCATACCTCGGAATGGAGGTAGAGTTATCAGCTGTGGTACTAGGGACACTCAGGGAGGGATTTTACCTGTCATACCTCGGAATGGAGGCAGAGTTTATCATCTGGGACCTGTCATACCTCGGAATGGAGGTAGAGCTATCAGCTGTGGTACCTGTCATACCTCGGAATGGAGGTAGAGTTATCATCTGGGACCTGTCATACCTCGGAATGGAGGTAGAGTTATCAGCTGTGGTACCTGTCATACCTCGGAATGGAGGTAGAGTTATCAGCTGTGGTACTAGGGACACTCAGGGAGGGATTTGACCTGTCATACCTCGAATGGAGATAGAGTTATCAGCTGTGGTACTAGGGGCACTCAGGGAGGGATTTGACCTGTCATAACTCGGAATGGAGGGTAGAGTTATCAGCTGTGGTACTAGGGACACTCAGGGGAGGGATTTGACCTGTCAAACCTCGGAATGGAGGTGGAGTTATCAGCTGTGGTACTAGGGACACTCAGGGAGGGATTTGACCTGTCAAACCTCGGAATGGAGGTAGAGTTATCAGCTGAGGAACTAGGACACCTCAGGGAGGGATTTGACCTGTCAAACCTTGGAATGGAGGTAGAGTTATCAGCTGAGGAACTAGGGACACTCAGGGAGGGATTCGACCTGTCATACCTCGGAATGGGAGGTAGAGTTATCAGCTGAGGAACTAGGGACACTCAGGGAAGGATTTGACCTGCCACACATCGGGGTAAGGATATGACCTGTGACGATGGCCGCCAAATACTATTGGCAGTTACTGCGCCATAAGCCAACATCGTCAATCACCACCTGTAATACCTGTGGACAGAGGCAGAGGTGTGCATATCTACATTCCTCCAAGGAAGGTAGGACTGTGATGCTTTCTCGTCATACTACCAGTAAGACGCCTTAATCGGCGAAGACGAGCGAGCGCGTGCCATTGCCAGTGTTGTGGTCACAAACCACGCACCAAATTTCAGCTTAATCGCTCCAGCCTGTTTCTGAGTTACGGAACAGGGGTGTGCACGTGCGCACGTGCAGTGTGACTCAGAATTTGAATTTCGCGACATTGCCAGTAGTTTCCGTTTCAAACCACACACCAAATTCCAGCTTAATCGGTCCAGCCGTTTCTCAGCTACAGCAGAATAACATTTTCTGACACCCCTGACGCGGCACGTGCCACGCACCATGCTGACCCCTCACGTGGGACGAAACATGTCAATAACATAATTGATGGAAGGGGGCTATCAGATGTCGAAGATCGTTTGTCAATCGGATGCGGAATTCCATAGATATAAGCTCCTCAAAGCGTTATGGCCGGCCGGTCGGTCGGTCGGGTCGGTCGGGTCGGCCGCGTATATGTGCGACAAATCCCGTATTCAGTGAGGACTCGCGAGCGCTTTCGCGCTCGCTCGTAAATAGGTAATGAGACAGCCGACAATCCAGCGGAGTGGGAATGATGCTTCGCACACATCAATGATCAACATGCTTAGCTAACAAGAACAGTGAGCTAATCCGCTTTGCTGTTATTTGCACCTATCGTAGACGACCTGGCAGTGTTCTATATATTCAGCCACGGCGCGAGCCCGAAAATATGGCCACATCACCGTAGCTGACCAAACTCTCTTTCCGCACATAAACTGCATATGACACCGTTTGATCGCATTCTTTCGAACACAGCTTAGGGGATGGCGTTTTCTCCGACACTCGACCCTCCGTCGACCAGCGCCGTCTCGGAGCTTATCCCACTATTCCTCGCTGTTTACAGAGACATTCGCCGTCTCGACGCCTCGCGAGTCGAAACGGAG
>JAXIVJ010011012.1:0-45132 GCA_036785665.1 Chirona hameri | reverse complement strand
CTGGAACGATCCTCGGGGGGGGGGGGGGGGGCACCCCCAGCCTCCCCCGGTGGCAACGCCCCTGTCTATATAGGTACTATTGACATAGCAAGTAGCGGGAGTATCCCGATATAAGTTGGCAGTGGCGCTCACAGGGGGGGGGGGGGGGTCAAAAGGGTCAGCTGACCCCCCCCCCCCCCCCGAAATTTATGAGGGGCACGCATCAAAAGGACCCGTATTCTGGCCCATACCTGGCAGGGGCCCGGTCTTGGCCAGGCCTGATCGAGGCAGGGGCCCGGTGCTGGCAAAGGCGTGATATGAGGCCCGGTCAGGACGAGGGCCAGGTCACAACAGGAACCGGTCCTTGCATATTCTTGATACGGGCCCGTTTCTGGTAGGGGCCCGGTCTTGGTCAGGCCCGATCGAGGCAGGGGCCCGGTGCTGGCAAAGGCATAATACGGGGCTCGGTCAGGACGAGGGCCCGGCCAGGACCAGGGCTCGGTCACAACAGGGTCCGGTCCTTGCATATTTTTGATATTACGGGCACCTTTCTCGTAGGGGCCCGGTCTTGGTCAGGTCCGATCGAGGCAGGGGCCCGGTGCTGGCAAAGGCGTGATACGGGGCCCGGTCAGGACGAGGACCCGGCCACAACAGGGCCCGCTCCTTGCATTTTTTTTTTGTATACGGACCCGTCACTGGTAGGGTCCGTTCCTGGTAGGGGTCCGATCAAGGCAGGGCCCCGGTGCTGACAGAGGTGTGATATGGGGCCCGGTCAGGTCGAGGGCCCCGTCACAACAGGGCCCGGTCCTTGCAAATTATTGATACGGGCCCGTTCTAGTGACACGGGCTCGTTCCGGGTAGGGGTCCGGTCTTGGTAAGGCCCGATCGAGGCAGGGACCCGGTGCTGGCAAAGGCGTTTATCAGGGGCCCGGTCAGGCGTAGAGCCCGGTTCCCACCATATCCCATATACTCAGCCCTATATCTCGTTGAGCTAATGAATCCACGTCCCCCCAAACTTCACACAGCCCTTGGTTTATTCCACACAAAAGTAGGAAACTTTTTAAAGATGCCCGATGCATTCTTTTATAATATGTATGCTTCTATTAGTTCATGCAATATCGGAGAGAAACACGTTACACTCACTTCGGAAACCCAGTTTCCTTTGCTGAATGCCCGCTAGGAGTATCGCTTCTTAGGGCAAATTATATCCAACCATGACAAATTGACATGGAAAAACAAAGATGCCCGACACATTCAATTTAAGAAAATTATTAGCTTTCCGAAAATGACTGCTGAAATCATTCAGGGAAAATTCACATCGGAAACGCCTTTTGAACTACCAACACCCAACCATGCATTGCATCAATGGCTAGATACAAATTACATGAATGAAATAAATATAAATATAGAAACGTATTTTTTTCCGGTATTTTACACTTCCGCAGATCTTCCAAAAATGGCTTTGTTCAAATAATTCGGGCAATATTCACTTCAGAATGTTCCACTGGATTTAATTAAATTATTGATGCACATCAAGGACCTAAATGTCCGCACGTACATTGTGCTTGACTCATAACGATTTGTGACGCGTCTGATTTTGTATTACATTTATAGCTTTGCATATATTTGTGACCCCAAAACGGCTGAAATCGTCTGGCTAAATCTGTGATTTCATCATCCTTAGCCCCTTCCCTGACACCCAGCCCAGCGCAGCCGAGCCCCGCTGATCCGCTGGCCAGTGCGCAGCAGCTTGGCCCCGCTGGTCCCCCCGTGCTACCCACCCTGTGCCGCGCTGTGATTCACATCTCTGCCTCCCACGGCTAACGGCGGCGGCGGCGGCGCCTATTTCGATCACCGGGCGGCGCCTATTTCGATCACCGGGCGGCGCCCAGGCTCACTAAATTACCGACAATACGGGGCAGAGCGCCGGGTTACCGACAATACAGGACAGAGCGCCGGATTACCGACAATACAGGACAGAGCGCCAGGTTACCGACAATACAGGACAGAGCGCCGGGTTACCGACAACACAGGACAGAGCGCCGGGTTACCGACAATACAGGACAGAGCGCCGGGTTACCGACAATACAGGACAGAGCGCCGGGTTACCGACAATACGGGACAGAGCGCCGGGTTACCGACAATACAGGACAGAGCGCCGGGTTACCGACAATACAGGACAGAGCGCCGGGTTACCAACAATACAGGACAGAGCGCCGGGTTACCGACAATACAGGACAGAGCGCCGGGTTACCGACAATACAGGACAGAGCGCCGGGTTACCGACAATACAGGACAGAGCGCCGGGTTACCGACAATACAGGACAGAGCGCCGGGTTACCGACAATACAGGACAGAGCGCCGGGTTACCGACAATACAGGACAGAGCGCCGGGTTACCGACAATACGGGACAGAGCGCCGGGTTACCGACAATACAGGACAGAGCGCCGGGTTACCGACAATACAGGACAGAGCGCCGGGTTACCGACAATACAGGACAGAGCGCCGGGTTACCGACAATACAGGACAGAGCGCCGGGTTACCGACAATACGGGACAGAGCGCCGGGTTACCGACAATATAGGACAGAGCGCCGGGTTACCGACAATACAGGACAGAGCGCCAGGTTACCGACAATACAGGACAGAGCGCCGGGTTACCGACAATACAGGACAGAGGGCCGGGTTACCGACAATGCAGGACAGAGCGCCGGGTTACCGACAATACAGGACAGAGCGCCGGGTTACCGACAATACAGGACAGAGCGCCGGGTTACCGACAATACGGGACAGAGCGCCGGGTTACCGACAATACAGGACAGAGCGCCAGGTTACCGACAATACAGGACAGAGCGCCGGGTTACCGACAACACAGGACAGAGCGCCGGGTTACCGACAATACAGGACAGAGCGCCGGGTTACCGACAATACAGGACAGAGCGCCGGGTTACCGACAATACGGGACAGAGCGCCGGGTTACCGACAATACAGGACAGAGCGCCGGGTTACCGACAATACAGGACAGAGCGCCGGGTTACCGACAATACGGGACAGAGCGCCGGGTTACCGACAATACAGGACAGAGCGCCAGGTTACCGACAATACAGGACAGAGCGCCGGGTTACCGACAACACAGGACAGAGCGCCGGGTTACCGACAATACAGGACAGAGCGCCGGGTTACCGACAATACAGGACAGAGCGCCGGGTTACCGACAATACGGGACAGAGCGCCGGGTTACCGACAATACAGGACAGAGCGCCGGGTTACCGACAATACAGGACAGAGCGCCGGGTTACCGACAATACAGGACAGAGCGCCGGGTTACCGACAATACAGGACAGAGCGCCGGGTTACCGACAATACAGGACAGAGCGCCGGATTACCGACAATACAGGACAGAGCGCCGGGTTACCGACAATACAGGACAGAGCGCCGGGTTACCGACAATACAGGACAGAGCGCCGGGTTACCGACAATACGGGACAGGGCGGGGCAGAGCAGGGCAGAGCGGGGCAGAGCAGGACAGAGCGCCGGGTTACCGACAACACAGACAGGGCGGGGCAGAGCGGGGCAGAGCGGGGCAGAGCGGGGCAGAGCGGGGCAGAGCGGGGAAGAGCGGGGCAGAACAGGGCAGAGCAGGGCAGAGCAGGGCAGAGCAGGGCAGAGCAGGGCAGAGCAGGGCAGAGCAGGACAGAGCAGGGCAGAGCAGGGCAGAGCGCTCTGCTGCCGAGCCCACCACCGCGCCGCGCCGCAGAGGACCACACCCAGCGCCGGTGCCGCGCCGCGCCGCGCGCCGCACCCGCGCCATTATCGTATCTGCGGCCCGGACGCGCCGTGACCGTCTACAAGACGGATGGCGCGCCGACTATGATAGGTGCTGGGCGTCAGATGCTTAGCGATTAGAGCGTGCAACGTGTAAATGATGCCGGTGTCACATGACGGACGTGGAGAACTTTGATGTGCCGGAGGTGGGGGGCGCGCCGCCCGCCGCCCGCCGCCCGCCGCCCGCCGACGCTCCGCAGTCATGCGCAACTTCCGATTACGTTCCCCATGGATCTGATATCTAGTAATGACTGTACTCGGAGAACTCTCCTGCTGTCTCCCGTCATCCGTGCAACGACCAAAGACGCGCGAGACAACATTCTCCGACATGTTATCCACCTTTAACCTTTACTGCCATTCATCCACGTGTTGTCCCACATAGGGCTTCTCCAGAAAAGTTGAGGGGGCTGAGCTGGAAAAGATCGATTAACCCTATTCCCTGCGTGGGGGGGGGGGGGGGGGGCAGATTCTGCCCCCCGGTGGTTTTTCACTTGCCGCTTCTAAACCGTTAAGCCTAGCGTCTTGAAACTTTGTGACTTTTCCTAACTTTGAATGTGTTGTCAACATTTTGAAAAAATCGGGCCAGCAGAGGCAGTGCCAGGCTCCTGTTTTGGGGAGGATGTTACGAATGCGGTTGTACGGCGCATACTTTCTTCGTAGTTTGCGGTGCAATTAATGTGTCAGAAACATTTTCAATGCAATATGCATCATACATACTGGGATTGTACATGTTTGTTGGCAGAGGTGCACTCAGGTACAACAAAAATGGAAGGCGATACCATACCTCAAATTAGGTCCAACTTCAAATTAGTAAGATGATAAAAGCGTTACGCACATGGTGCCCCTACGTTGTTTTCCTGGATCTGCCTATGCGCAATATATTAAATTTAACAAGTTACAGCAAGTAATGCCCACATGTGACGTTCATGTCGTCCCAAACAATCACGAACAGTACAAATTTGTTATCAGAAAATACCTTCCCCCATTTTACATCCCCTGAAAACGCCTATGATTTTTTATTTTGGTATTTATCTTTTGGTATATTACAGACCAGTGCATTTGAAGTTCAAAAACGTTTGGGGCATACAAATCGGCCAAACCACACGGCGGCAATGGTTACTTTTTTTTCTTTGTTTGCCCCCTGACCCCCATTTTTGAACAAAAAAGAAATTGTGGGCCCCTAAAAGATCTTGTCATGACGAATCGAATGGCGTTTTCCCCATCGAAATCGACCGAGCGGTTCTCAAGATCTCTAGGGGGGGGGGGGTAGAATCTGACCCCCGCAGGTTAACGTAATTTTGGCCGCCCGCTAGGGAATAGGGTTAAAGGGATATTACCCTCTCGCGGGCCAATATGGAGTTTTTGGAGTGCATCGGTCGATTAAGCGTGTCCGATTTCACCTGCAAAATTTGGTTCCCGAAACTCCCCCCATTAGATCAAAAAATAAATTTGCACCACTCATGCTTGGCAGTGAGTTCGCCTTGGGCTGGGCTGGCCTATGAGCCATGGGCTGGGCCTGGGCTGGGCCTGGGCTGGGCCTGGGCTGGGCCTGGGCTGGGCCTGGGCTGGGCCTGGGCTGGGCCTGGGCTGGGCCTGGGCTGGGCCTCAACTTTAAGGAAATCACTGGGCTCTGGATGGGCCAGCCTGACAATTTTGAAGTAATGCGCGCGTCGCACAAGCTCAGGTCAGAGCTCAAAAATATTTTAACCAGCAGTTCACTTACACAGCAACACACTGTTGCTGTAGCTGTGGATTTTTGTGTTTTTGGTTAGCATAGTTGGTTCATTGTTTCACATTTATAGTATACAAGTAAATATGCTAGGATAATTATTGCATTTTTTTTTTAAATAATGATATGCTTAATCTGAACGGGCCGGACCGGGCCTGGGCCTCAATATTATGAATTTGACCGGGACTGGTCCGGGACTGGGCTCCAGACTGGTTATTGATTCACCCTTTTTGGAAGGATTCAATCACGATTCATTTTGGAATATGAATGATTCGGTCACCGTTTGATTCATGGATAACCATTTTGAGAAATGATTCTTTCTGATTCAAAGAATCAAAAATTTTTTTTTTATCAAATCACGTTTGACTCACCATTGAAATAGCATTGCACAGACTTTTTGATTCAATCAGTCTTGTTTCTATGCGGGTTTTGATTCAATCATGATTCATGAATACAAACATACGGTGGTGAATCGATTCTTCTTTGATTCAAGGGATTTTGATTGAACGATTCCAATCAATTAAATCAGAGTCGAATCAATGACCAGTCTGCTGGGCTCATGGGTTCATGGGCCTGGGCCGGGCCCGGCTGGGGGTTGGTGGGCCCGTGACGAACACTTTGGCACATATTTATAAAATTGGAGTCACCTCATCACTATTTAGAATCACTTCTTTACGGACTATTATTTTCTTTTGAATGTTGCAAACTCAACATCACCATTCCGTCAGTGCACTTTACAATTAAAAAGCGTATGCAGTTAATTATATTTTCAACAACCTCTATCATAATAAAACAGCAATAATTGCTATGGCTCGACTTTGGGACCGTAGGAGATTTGTGACCTATACCTTATAACACAGATATACTTTTCAAGGTCAATTGTCGGCGAATTCGGACGCTTCGGCTTTGGGCGGGCGCCAATTTCACAGCCAAACTGGATGAGAGCGGCCATCATGAATATAGTACTGTGCACAGCTGGGACCAACGTTTTGGAGTCAAAAATAATTACAAAATAAACTGCTGATACCCTGCTTTAGGTGCAGCAAGTTTGAGCTTGAGCATACACGATTGTTGATCCCCACCTTTCATTCAAGTTGCTTTTTAGAAATCCTCCGGAGGTGGCAATATCCCTTTAAAGTACCATCTAAATTCACAAAATACAGATTTCTCCCCGGATTGGACCCACTTCCTCGTCCAAGTGGGGGGGGGGGGGGGGGAGGGCGGGGGGAGCTGATGCCCCCTCAACTGAATAGGATCCTACACCAGTGGTCCCACATTAATGATTTTACCGTATATATGACTTGCTTCAGCGTCATCTATGCGACCACCTATCGTTTTGGAAATTGGACTCTCATCATCTCTGCCTCCCGGCCTCCCCGACAGCTCGGCGGGGAATCTCCCCCCCCCCCCCGCCCCCCGCCAGCTCGGCGAGGTATCTCCCGGCCTCCCCCCGCCCCAACGACAGCTCAGCGAGGCAGCTTCCGACCTCCCCGACCGCTCGGCGAGGCATCTCCTGGCCTCCCCGACAGCTCGGCGAGCCGAGGCAGCTCCGGCGGCTGTAGCGCGTTAGGACGCAGCCACCCTGTTCGGCCGTTCGGCCCCCGCAGTGCAGCCGCCGGCCGAGAGACGACGCCGCCGCCGCCGCCGCTCCGGCCCGCCCGCGGCGGCCGCTTTGAGTGCCCGATTACCGGGAGCGCCGCCCAGTGAGGCGCCCGATTATCGGGTCAGCCCCGGGGCAGCGGCTATGTGACGAGGTCACAGGTCAGCTGCCTGGAGTGGAACGTCGTGCACGACCTCAGCTCAGAACGACCGAGCTTCGGCACATGGTGCCGCCGCCCATGGTACGGTTGGGATAGATGATAACTGGTATGCTACGCTCTTATTTCAACATTTTTGTTATGACGACAACGAAATGCTGACGGTGAATATTTTGCAAGACTGCTTTGTTTGCTGATGAAAATACCTAACTATTTAATGTCCAAGCGGAAGCGGTCAAATACATGCAAAAGAGCTCACTGCTCATGGTTACACCTGCAGGGCCTCGGCTAAGGAATTCTCACTGGGAGAGGGCAGTTGAAAAAAAAATGCTGCTAAGGCATATGGTTAAGCCGAGCGTACCTGTGCTGATACATTTTTTAATTGTGATAGTGACTAAAACATAAGTAAAATATAAATAAAATAGTATGATAATAAAATAATGAAGCTGAATAGAAATGATAAATATAAACACGCCCATCGACGAAGAATTTCGAACCGACGCGACGAGGGCGGGTATGCGTCCTCAAGATCTCCAAAGTTACGCTAGGTAGCTGCAAACAAGGGCGGATCCAGCCGGACGTTTTTTTGTTTTGGGGGGGGGGGGGGGCAACCAGTTTGAGCGGATTTTACATAGGTACCCCCAATTTCGAAAATCTCCCCGGATTTGGGGCACTTTATTTTGCAACCACACGATTTCTAATAATTTCTGTATTTGTATTTTAAAAAAATCTTTTTCGACCTTTTGGAATATCGAAAAAGGTGTAGGTACCTATGTTTTCGTTCCCGACTGCAAGGAAAAAAAACATGAAAGATGTGTGCTGAATCAAGCCGGCTTCGCCCTTAAGAGCAAGGACGGATCTATCCGTTCGTCTTCGGGGCCAACTACTTTTTGCTACAGGGTTCGACGACCGGTGCAAACAAAAAACAAGGGTATCTTAGATTTGAACAGTTTTGTTGCGGTCAAGGGAAACAATGCTGTGGAAAGAAGCTACCATAGAAATGTAAAACAAAACTTGGAGCGTCAAATAAATGGTAGTTTTCTTCAGAATTTCCAGCTCCGAATCTCGGATAGTAAACCGAGGGGATGATTCGACCGGAAAAATGAATACGCATTTCGCTGCACAAATGTTTGTCGTTGTTATCTGTTGCGCTCCGATAAAAAAAGAGCTAAAGACGAGGACGTCAAACATGATCGAACCAGTCGCACTTCCGCCATTCAAAACACATGACCTTATACAGATGACCCTATCATGGCGTCAAATTCAATATGCATTTCAAGAAACTGTAGCTACCCATCTATGCACCGCATACGGATAGGATGATCAACTTTCGTTGCCAGGTTCTTGCAACAAAATATGCCCTGCTCCCAGACCTCGAGCCCATTTGCGCATCTCTGCGGGCCCCATAGATATGACACACGCGGACGAAGTAACCGATACCTACTATGGTGGAGGCTGCATTTCTCATATTACTGCCATACAGTATATGACATAAACCTGCGGCAGCCAGTCAGACAGCGGTAGCCTGCAATAATCTAGCTGGCGACTTCCCGATCGCGCAAAGAAGTCAACAACTTCGCTGACGGATGACATTATAATATCATCCGTATAGGTCAGACCTATAGGTCTCGCGGTGGGCTTCGCACATGATCAACGTCTCCATCCGGAGCTCGGCCATTGTCGCTCGGAGAGAGGATAAAGTCTTCTCCACCTTACTGAACACCCTCTCCGCCTCTGCCGTTGTAACCGGAAGGACGGGAAGGACCTACAGGAAAAAAGGATGGATTTGGACCGATTGTTCTATTGTAGACTTGCTTGACCGAAATGGTGCTGGATAGAAATAATGAAATAAGGACACCTGTAAACGTGATCATTATTAAACTTATAAATTACCCCTCGCCCTGGTGGGGGTAATTTGTAATCCCCCCTGAGGTTTTTCGAGAATAGCGGAAAAATAGTGGCGCGCAGCGCTGCCAAATTTGAAAACAATGCCAAAATTTGGCCAAATTTGCCCAGTACCGTTCTAAAAATGCAAATATAGCACGTATTAGACTTCACGTCTGGGGGGGGGGGGCAAAACATAGTTTTTGTGCCCCCTTGAATGGTCTGGGGGGGGGGGGGGGCATGACCCCGTTGCCCCCCTGGATCCGCCCCTGGCTGTAAACGGCATTCTACTGGTTTTAAGTTGAAAGCACACTTCAGTGACGTTTTTATCTATTTTACAGACCGTACAATTTAAATTTTCACCTACGTATTTCGCTCCCACTGGGGGAGGTGCAAAATTTGGTCACTGGGGAGGGCAGCTAGCGGTCACTGCGGGGATATCTGCCCCCCCCCCCCCCCCGCCACAGTTAACATGTTAGCCGAGGCCCTGGTTACACCAGTTTTAAACTATATCAACCACTACAAAGCCGAACTGAAAGTTTGTCTAGCCATACACTGCTGGTCGGTGCATTATAGCCGACCGCGGTATAGTTGATAGTTCTGCTAGCCGACCATGTTCAGGGGGCGGCGGCTCGGGCGGAGTTTCCGGTGGGGCGCAGTGCACGCTTCCGGGGGGAGGGGGCAGGCACGTCGGTAACTGCGCACCCTGCACTGGGAACTGTGCACGTACTGTCATGAACCGCTGCTGACGGAAATACTCAGTGGTAGGGACGGCAGTGGCAGGGGCGAAGCCAGACCTTCAGAAGGGGGGGGGGCAAGCCCCTTTATTATATTCATTTTAGGTCCTGGAAAACCAAACGTTAATATTGGAACCAGACCGTGAGGTGAGATGGCTTGGGGAGATGGTCCTGGCCTGTTTCCACTATTAGCTCTTCGGTCCAGCAAATTGTGCACCGCTGGAGCAGCTTCCGGGTGCCGATCTCCTCGTCTTTGCGTTCGCGTCGCCTTTTTCGGAACTCGGCAAACTAGCTCAACATGTAGCCTGCTTGAAACTTAAAAGTGAATATTTTATGAAGGGAATGGGCACTGGGGCCAGCAATTCCCGCCAAGGAGAGCCTCTGCCAGACACTGAATGCAATTCTTTTTCCCATTTTCCAAATTTGTATAAGCAATTGCGAAACTTATGTCATGCCGCGAAGCGGCGCGAAAATGTCCAGTTTTTGACACTGGATAGCTGGATTTTGACTGCACTGCAAAGGCAATTTTTACGATAAATTGTTAATTTTTCCCGCAAAAAGGGGGGGGGGGTCGACCCCCCCCCCCCTCCCCGCCTTCTAAAAGTGAAGGGAGTTTGCCCAGACCTCCCCCAGACCCTCCCGTCGGCAACGCCCCTGGCGGACAAATATTGCAGCACACACTCTCCTGAGAGGAAAATTGTTAAATTGTTTTGTACTACCACCTGCCCCCCCCCGAATTACAAAACGCATCAGACTTATCAAATTACCATTTTTAAATCCAAGAAAACATTGCACCAGGTGGGTCAGAGTACAGCACATTACCGCTCATTATGACTGCGCCGACCACGGCTAGCAGGCGCTCCAACTATAACAGGCGCTCCAGGCGACGGCTAGCAACCCTTGGGCAGGCTCGAGGGCTACGTTCACAGACCCAATGGGCCTCTGGATAAGCTCGAGAGGGCCCTGAACAGACTCAATGGCCCCTTGGCAAGCCGAGAGGCCCCTGATCAGACTCTAATAGCCCCTGGGCAGGTTCAAGAGGCCCATGAACAGGATCAATGGACAATTGGGAAAGCTCGAGAGGCCCCTGAACAGACTCTAATGGCCCCTAGGCAGGTTCAAGAGGCCCTTGAACAGACTGAATGGGCCCCTGGGTAAGCTCGAGAGGCCCCTGGGCAGGTTCGAGAAGCCCCTGAACAGACTCAATGGGCCCCTGGGCAAGCTCGTGAGGCCTCTGGGCAGGCTCTAATGGCCCCTGGGCAGGTTCGAGAGACCCCTGAACAGACTCGATGAGCCTCTGGGAAAACTATAATGGCCCCTGGGCAAGAGGCCCCAAAACAGACTATAATGGCCCCTGGCCAGGCTCGAGACCCCTGAACATACTCAATGGGCCCATGGACATGCTCTAGAGGCCCCTAGGCCGGTTTTGGGGGCCCCTGAGTGGGCTCAATGGGCCCCAGGGCATGCTCTGAAAGTCCCTGGGAATGTTTGTACGCCCTTAAGTGGGCTCAATGGGGCCCCTGAACATGCTCGAGAGGCCCCTGGACAGTTTTTTGGGCCGATCGGTGGGCTCAATGGGCCCCTGGACATGCCCAAGAGGCCCCCTGGACCGGCTTCGAAAGCCCTTCAGTATCTCTGAGGGCCCTTGGCATGCACCAGAGTGGCCCTTGCCTTGTTTGAGGGCTCCTCTGTGACTTTTTGAAAGCCTTTTAGCTAATGCAAATGGTATCTGGGCCAATCTCGGCGGGGCCCCCTGTGACCCGTAAGGGGGGGGGGGGGCAATTGCCCCCTTGCCCCCCCCCCCTGGCTGCGCCCTTGGCCAGTGGTAGCCAAAGGGCACAGGAGGGTCGCAAGCTAATACTCAGTGGTAGGGGCGGCAGTGGTAGCCAAAGAGTACAGGTAGGGTCGCAAGCTAATACTCGGTGGTAGGGGCGGCGGTGGTAGCCAAAGGGTACAGGAGGGTCGCAAGCTAATACTCAGTGGTAGGGGCGGCAATGGTAGCCAAAGAGTACAGGTAGGGTCGCAAGCTAATACTCAGTGGTATTAGCTTCTAATACTCAGTGGTAGGGGCGGCAGTGGTAGCCAAAGAGTAAGCTTACCGGTGCTGGAGTGGCGGACTCGCTTGCGATTTAACGCAAATCAAACCAGAATATTCCAAGACGTAATGTGCTGAATAATGGCGGATTGCAGGACAGACATACGTTTCACATGTGAAGGCTGATTGCAGGACAGACATACGCTTCACATGTGAAGGCTGATTGCAGAACAGACATACGCTTCACATGTGAATGTTTCATCAATAGCTCCAGCACGTGGAATTAAGTAATAATAAACCAGCCGTGCCGACTGCCAACAGGTGGATTCATTGTCGGGGCCTCCGGTGGATAGATCGCTATGGATGGCGTGTCGGGCTGTCGGGTGACGTCAGAGGTCACGTGCCACCAGCCGAACACGGCCGCACCGCACGCCGCTCCGCCCAGGCACACTCAGATCGATATATTCAGGTATGCATGGAAACTGAGTGGCCTTCAGCGCGGCTGGCCAGGCCCGGGGAGGGGGGGGGGCGCCGCGCAGGTGTCTAAGGAGGGGGGGGGGGGGGGGCGCTGAGCGCGTGCCATCTGGACGGCGCGCTGTCTGACAGGCATGTTAAGACGCTGGGAGGAGTCATTAACGTGCCGCACATCGCCCGGCCCCGGTATCCGTCTAGTATCACCTGACGGAACAATTACGCGTTGGAAGCGTAGGTTCCGCTCGTCAGCCTCGGGAATAGCCTGGTTTCCTGGAATGTCAGGTGTGGGCACTGCGCATCAGGTGTCGCCACCATCACAGCAGGAACAGCTGCAGCAGCTCACAGCAGACACAGCTGCAGCAGCTCACAGCAGGAACAGCTGCAGCAGCTCTGCCAGCCAGTCATCACAGCAGAAACAGCTGCAGCAGCTCTGCCAGCCAGTAATCACAGCAGGAACAGCTGCAGCAGCTCTGCTAGCCAGTCATCACAGCAGGAACAGCTGCAGCAGCTCTGCCAGCCAGTCATCACAGCAGGAACAGCTGCAGCAACTCTGCCAGCCAGTCATCACAGCAGGAACAGCTGCAGCAGCTCTGCCAGCCAGTCATCACAACAGGAACAGCTGCAGCAGCTCTGCCAGCCAGTCATCACAGCAGGAACAGCTGCAGCAGCTCTGCCAGCCAGTCATCACAGCAGGAACAGCTGCAGCAGCTCTGCCAGCCAGTCATCACAGCAGAAACAGCTGCAGCAGCTCTGCCAGCCAGTCATCACAGCAGGAACAGCTGCAGCAGCTCTGCCAGGCAGTCATCACAGCAGGAACAGCTGCAGCAGCTCTGTCAGCCAGTCATCACAGCAGGAACAGCTGCAGCAGCTCTGCCAGCCAGTCATCACAGCAGGAACAGCTGCAGCAGCTCTGTCAGCCAGTCATCACAGCAGAAACAGCTGCAGCAGCTCTGTCGCCATCATCACAGCAGAGGCCCTTTAGGGCCCTAGTGGCCCTTAAGGGCCTCTGAAGTGCTCCAAGGCCTCTGAAGTGCTCTAAAGACCACTTTGCGTGGTCTCCAGACCCTTAGAGAGTCCATAATACCGCGCTTCGCGCGGTCTCGTCGGCCCTTTTCGGCGCGCTGCACGCGCCGAAAAGGGCCCTCCCCAGATGTTTCGGGGGGGGGGGGGGGCACGTGCCCTCTGTGCCCCCGCCCTGGATCCGCCCCTGGAAACAGCTGCAGCAGTTTTGCCAGCCAGACGGCATCAGATACGCGGTCCTCCAGAGTTACTGCAAACTATTGCCATGCATATTGCATATTCCATACCTCCACCGGCAGCATTTTAGGGAATTCATGGACACTTATCCCGGCCCTGGTTATCTTCCGAACCAATGATCGCAGGGAGATGCGCAAGGCGGCAATGGAAAGCTCTCAGTGACAAAAATCTAAAGCATGCTCAAAAATGCAAAAGTGAGGTAAAATGTCAAGTCACGGTCAGGTCAAAGGTCAAAATCGGCGTATTTGAGTTTATGGGTCATACTTTCCTTCCAAAGCCTTCGATTGCGACCAGTTTCACCCAAAGTGCTGCCAAAGGTATGATACATATCCCGCATGAGCTAAAGTGAGATTGTTGGCCAAGGTCAAGGTCAAAGTTAGGTCACAAAAGGTCACTATGCTCACAATATACACGAAAGTCGTGCTACACATGTTTTATGAGTAATTTTCCACGTATAATTCGATAGTGATAGTCATTTCATCACCTGACTTCATTTACATGACGTAAATGTCAATTTCAGGTCAAGTTCAGGTCACCGAAGGTCAACATTTTGAATTGTTAAATCTAAACAAAAACGGCATGTTGCTAGACCAGTTTTGTCTCATAAATACAGAGGTTGCATTTATTTGTCTGTATCTAGTCCATAAAAGCAAAAAAAACACGAAATTTCTCAATATGACGTCATGAGTTACCCATACTTTAGATGTCATAAGTCAGTCAAAAATGGAGATATCAGTTTGCGATTTGGCATAGTAGTTGCCTAGGTATGGTTCTCTTACACATCTTCCGGTTTTTGAATATTTTATACAATTTTATTTTGTGATAGTTTCCCCCCCAAAAAAAAATGTTTTTTTTAGTTTTTGGGGGTCAACAACTAAAATTGTCAAAAATCCGAGATAGCCAGTTTGTAGCCGTTGCAATTTGATATCTTTTGGAGTTTGTTGATTGTATTTTGCTTCAAATGTGGCGTTTGTACGGCCTGGCAAAGTTTAGCTGATTTTGGTGTAAAACTCGTGTGTAGTGACTTTACTAAATTCGCTATAACTAAAGAACATTTCGACGAAATGTATTCATTTTCGCACACAAGACGTAAAAATGATCTATAAGAAGGTATCCGAAGTTTCACGTTGATAGCGCCAATTGTTCTTCAGCTATTGTGAAAATTTATCAGGGGGGGGCGTTAAACCCCCCCCCCAGTCAATGGCGGGTTAAAGAACCTCTATGAGACTGGTTAAGAGCTTCTCAGAGGACAACGACGAAAGCAACACAAACAACGATCGCAAAACCGTAGGGGAAAAGAGGAAGGAATTGGCCATAATTTACGAAAGCATTTGAATTCATGTGATAAAAATATCATTCCTTGGCAGGGGCTGCGCCATCAATTTTGTATAGGAGGTGGGGGACGGGTCCATTTTTTAATCGTGGAAAATCGAGTTTTTGACGCAAATATGAAAAAACGTCAAAATAACGGAAATGATAGTCTCTTAACAATAGCTATCTCGGATTGGTAAACTTTTGGCTTTTTGACCCAAAAAAATAAACAACTGATTTGTTTCCACAAAATCAGAACATTTGAAGATATTAAACAAACACGAAATATATATGGGAGAACTAAGTATGGACGATGCCCAAACCAAATTTCAAATCAATATCTTTATTTTTGACTGACATAGCTCCCTAAGCATAAGTAACTCATGACGTCATTTTTTTAAGTTACGTTTTTTATTATTCTATTGACCAGATACATACAAATAAATGCCACCGCTGTATTTCTGAGACCAGACTGGTCTAGAAACATGCCTTTTTATTTATATTAATCAATTTCAAATTTCACCTTGACCTTGATCTTTGCTTACAATTTCGCTTTTGCTTATGTGGGAAATGCATTATATCTTTGAGAGCACTTTGTGCGATAATAGGGTGAAACACACTGTACACACAGTACACATGTTTTCTTGAACACGGTTACTGAATGCCAAGTGATGTTGATGCCTGGCATTTTACCTGGCAGGATTGAAGATTAAAGGGAATGTTTCACCTTTCTGAAAGTTGTCAAATATACGCTAGCTGTAGTCGACAATATGAAGCAAGTGCTGCTGAAAACGATGGTGATACTTTTTCTCTCGAAAAGTCACTTAACTTTGTACAAATTAAGTGTTTTTTTAAAATAAAATTTAGGATGATGACGTCATTATTGAGATATAGACCGCCGCTGATTGGCTGATAAAGTGGGATTGGCTGAAAAAGTCGCTGTCAGCCAATCAGCGGCGGCACTAGCCCAGACCCCATTTTGAAAACTATAAATTTAATTGCTTAAAGACGGCTAAGTTTTGGGGAAAATGACCTTAGTATTTTCGACATTTCAATAACGGCCAAAGATAATGTCTATCTCAATTCAAAACCAATACAAAGGTGAAACATTCCCTTTAATGTTTTAGGTCCTTGAAACTTGCAGTATTAGTGCGCCCGCTGTGGTATTCAGCCGAACACTGGGGATTCTGCTTGGGGAATCTTGGGAGGATTTGGGGGGGGGGATCTGGTGGGAATCTGGGGGGGGGGGGATTCTGCCCACTCGTTATCTTCCGAACCAATAACCGCAGCGAGACGCGCAAGGAGGCAATCGAAAGCTCTTAATGAGACGCATCTAAAACGTACGCGAAATTGTTAAAATAAGGTCACATGTTAGGTCACAGTCAGGTCAAAGGTCAAAATTAAGGTATTTTAGTTTTTGGGCCATACTTTCCATCCAAAGCCTTAGATAACGACTATTATCGGTCAAACACACTGTACACACCATCCACATGTTAGATTGAAAACGCATAATTTTCAGCATGGCAGAGTAGTCCATGGTCTCAGGATCGTCATATTTGTAGGTATGCAATGTCATCAGATTTGATTGAGCTTCAACATGGAAAATATTGGCGACACATGAAGGAAATTATATACACGTAGTAAATATTTTCCAGCGAAAGGTTGCTGGGATAGGGGGTACTGTATCCCGCTATCTGAAGATAGGGGGACGCGTCCCCCGCGTCCTCCCCCCCCCCCCCCCGGTGGCGCCGCCCTTGTCCCTTGACTACTCTAAGAAACCCTGTTCCGTTCGTCAGTCAATCTTTGTGTGCGGTTACAACTTACAGATGTGTGGGGTGAGCGACGAGTGTGTGTGTGCGTGTGATTCAGAGTTCTACATTCGACGGCAATGATCATCCATCCACCTCCTCATCCAAACGAAGGCATTGTAGGAAACTTGTATGAAACTTGTATGAAAAATTGCCTGTAGCGTAAATCGACTGGAATGTTCTCTTACCGGAGGTCCCTGTGAAAAATGGACCACACTGAAAGAGCGTGCGCTCATACCGGCTGCTGCGGTGGTTACCGCAAGGCATCGCACCATTTCTCAGTGCCGTCGACAAGTGAATGTCCACAATAATGGTGGCCGGAGGAATTCTGCGCCGCGTCTTCATTTGCATGCTCTCGAATGCTAATCAGCCGACAAAGGCAAAAGAGCAGTCAAGGTCAGGTTGTAAGTACCTATATCTTCGCCATACCTTCGTGTTACGGATACAATGCCATCTGCTCATTTCGTTATCGCCTAATGGTTGTGTTTTTTTTAACTATTGGTCGTAAAATCCCCAGAGCTCCTTTGGCGGGCACCTTGCGTCGACTCTGGCTATGTTTGCCATGTGGACGGAGGCCTGTTGGCCTGCTGTGTGGACGGAGACCTGCTGTGTGGACGGAGGCCTGCTGTGTGGACGGAGGCCTGCCGTGTGGACGGAGGCCTGCTGTGTGGACGCAGGCCTGCTGTGTGGACGGAGGCCTGCTGTGTGGACGCAGGCCTGCTGTGTGGACGCAGGCCTGCTGTGTGGACGGAGGCCTGCTGTGTGGACGGAGGCCTGTTGTGTGAACGCAGGCCTGCTGTGTGGACGGAGGCCTGCTGTGTGGACGGAGGCCTGCTGTGTGGACGCAGGCCTGCTGTGTGGACGGAGGCCTGCTGTGTGGACGGAGGCCTGCTGTGTGGACGGAGGCCTGCTGTGTGGACGGAGGCCTGCTGTGTGGACGGAGGCCTGCTGTGTGGACGGAGGCCTGCTGTGTGGACGCAGGCCTGCTGTGTGGACGGAGGCCTGCTGTGTGGACGGAGGCCTGCTGTGTGGACGCAGGCCTGCTGTGTGGACGCAGGCCTGCTGTGTGGACGGAGGCCTGCTGTGTGGACGGAGGCCTGCTGTGTGGACGGAGGCCTGCTGTGTGGACGGAGGCCTGCTGTGTGGACGCAGGCCTGCTGTGTGGACGGAGGCCTGCTGTGTGGACGGAGGCCTGCTGTGTGGACGGAGGCCTGCTGTGTGGACGCAGGCCTGCTGTGTGGACGGAGGCCTGCTGTGTGGACGGAGGCCTGCTGTGTGGACGGAGGCCTGCTGTGTGGACGGAGGCCTGCTGTGTGGACGGAGGCCTGCTGTGTGGACGCAGGCGTAAATAAGCAGCCTGTTGGCACCTGGTCCGCCGCCTATTGGTTGGTAGAGGTTGACGTGTTGGTAGAGGTACAACAGTTGACGGATAATTTTGAACAGGGCACCGCCAGGAGAACGTTCCCCACCAAAATAATATCGCCAAGGTGGTGTTGACCTCCGGCTCGAATTTTCATATTAGCGGGGCGATAAATAACAGGCACATTTTTAAAACAACTCATCCGAGTACTCAAGTTATGTTCAAGTGACTAGTTTTCCCAGCTGGGTCATTTATCATTTACTGCAAAGAGCAACCATTCAGTTTTATTTTCCAGCTAAACTGAGCGAAATGTTAACTGATGCTGGTTTAATTTATCTACACTTATAACCTGCTTCATGCTTGTGTATATTTATATCGGAAACAAATGATTTCAGAGCCGCGTAATTCGAAACATACCACTTCTATTACAGCATTCAGTAGGTACCCGGAATGGTGCCGACGACCCAATGAACCCACTAACCCGTGAGCCCCGCCCCACCGCAATGGCGCCACATAGTTCACCCGTGTCGGCATGACTTCATTCAGCCGGCCAGCGCGCCCTGCCCTGCTGATCCAGTTACAGCGCTCAGTCACGACAGCGGAGGGCGGACACCGATCGGCCGTCGTTTGCCGCCAGTGACACCCCATCGTGCCCGCCCTCGACACACTCAGATCCATCGTACCCGCCCTCGACACACTCAGATCCAGAGTCAGCTGAGTCCGCTCAGAGTCCAGAGTCAGCTCAGCTGAAGACGGACGCATAGAGCGCTGCGTGACCGCGCTAGTCTAGCCCGGGGCTCTCTGTCGGCCGCCAGACGCCCGGGGCGCTCTGTCTGCGGGACCGCGCTAGTCTAGCCCGGGGCGCTCTGTCGGCCGCCAGACGCTCGGGGCGCTCTGTCTGCGGGACCGCGCTAGTCTAGCCCGGGGCGCTCTGTCGGCCGCCAGACGCCCGGGGCGCTCTGTCTGCGGGACCGCGCGTCTAGCCCGGGGCTCTCTGTCGGCCGCCAGACGCTCGGGGCTTTCTGTCGGCCGCCAGACGCTCGGGGCGCTCTGTCGGCCGCCCTTTGAAGACCTCTGACTCGCCCCGCCCCAGGGCGGACTTCCCTTTTCGGCGGGCTCCGCCTGCTATCGGGGCATGAGCGTCAGCCACTCAGGCGGCAACGCTGTCTCTCAGACAGGCCGCCGCCTTTGACAACCGCCGCGCGGCCGCCCTTTGATGTCGCGTTGCCGCGCGTGCGGCGCGCGCCAGGTCACGCGAGGTCAGGCGGCGGCGGCGCGCGTCGGCCAGCTCGGCGAGAACACCGCCACTGGCGGCCGCCGCGTGGGTGTTCGATCGATTGCAGGCCGGCCTGCCGTCAGCATGTGAGGGGGAGGGGAGGGGGGAGTGGGTGTTGACCGATAGACGGCTCCGACTCACGACAGCCACATACCAGGCATCGTTCACCTGTCGCCGAAACGGCCGACAATCGCACAAACAGCAGACTGCACGCCCGCCGCCCGCCGCCCGCCGCCCGCCGCCCGCCGCCCGCCCGTCGCCCGCCCGTCCCTGCGTGGGTTGAGTGTACCGCTCCTAATGCGATATTCACATCACTCGGAGTGAAGAGGCGTTCTCGGTGTGAAGAGGCGTTATCGGTGTGGAGGCATTCTCGGTGTGAAGAGGCGTTCGGATAGATGGCTTGAAGAAACAGGCCAGAGGTGAAAAATGACGAAAACTTGTCACATAGTTGCGGGAGCTTTGAAATTCCTGCTATGAAGAGCAACACTAATCAGTTATTTATTTATCGGAAGCTTTCAACGACCACAGCTTCTCGGGCCCTGTGGTCGAGATCCTCTGGGGACCCGCCGCCATTTCTGTGGTGTGCCCGGCCCGTGGTGCCGTATGCCCGTGCCGTGTCCGTGCTGCGTGCCCGTGTGTTCGTGGTGTGCTGTGTGCCCGTGTCGTGTATCCATGCCATGTCCGTGCCGTGTCCGTGCCGTGTCCGTGCCGTGTCCGTGCCGTGTCCGTGCCGTGTCCGTGCTGTGTGTCTGTGCCGTGTCCGTGCTGCGTGTCCGTGCCGTGTCCGTGCCGTGTCCGTGCCGTGTCCGTGCCGTGTCCGTGCCGTGTCCGTGCCGTGTGCCCGTGTCGCCTCTGAACGAAGTGAACGCTGCCCGTATCTGGCGTTTGCCGTTAAGCGTGAACACTGCAGGCGGCCCATCCTGTATACCGAGCACGTTCCTATGTGTACGCTTCTCACCGACGGGCCGCGGCGGGCCGCTCACATCGGAGGCCGAAACAAAACACGCCTTCTCAGGACTAATCCCGCCCGATAGCGCCCGGCTTTGATGTCGCCGCCCGGCGTATCGTGGCGGCCGACTGTGCCCCCCCCCCCCCGCCCCCCCCCCCCCCCGCCCCCTCATCTGACGTATCGACGCAGTATGTGTCGGCGTGCGGTAAATCAATTGACAGCCGGCGGGTGTCGGATCCAGCTGTGGCACGCACGGATATCATGGTGGCACATGAGGTTGAGAGGCACGTGCCTGTGCCTGTGGAGAAGGCAATATAGATGTAGCTAACACTTTTGCAACTGAAATATGTAGATAATTGATTAATAACACTTTGACAATTTGTTATTGTTATTTGTATGTTGTTAACCTGACAAGAGGACGAAATATGCTATATTTTCTAGTTATTAATTTAATATATTAAAGTGGATATGTCAAGCGTATATTGAGAATTGTCATTCTCAACATGAAATGATTAAAATGACAAGTGTCATACTAACATAGCATATGCTGTGGCCAAGTGGGCTCAAAAGGGGACAATTCTTAAGTTAGTGCGATATGGGAATATCTGGGAGCTATCTGACTTAATTTAAATGTGCTAGTTCAGGATATGCCACATAAATATGGTCAAACAACAGAACTTGAACTAAATTGATCTTCAACATTTGCAACATAGGTATATATCGTCGTACGGTTCCAAGTTGTAAGTGGCACTTGCAAATATTCAGAAGTTCAGTCAAAATATTCAGATTTCAATATTCAATGTTGAAAACGATATTCAAAATGTAAGATACTCATTCAAAGTATATCTAATCTATTACTAGTTTACAGATATTTGACGGAATATTTTGTATATACAATAACCACTGAGCGAAGTCGCTAGTACCTCTGTCATTTTTAACTTTTTTCAAAATAGATACCAGACTCATAAGTGTTGACCAGATCTAGATCATGTTCTAATCGTTCCAAAAGAAACCATTTTCTTTGAGCGTCATGCTATTAGTCAGCCTACCTGCAGGTGCATACAAGACCAATAATCTTCTACGATAGTCAATCTTAAACATGCGGTTATCGCACATATATTTCAAATATGGATTTTACAGACATATAGGTACCGGCGGAAGTTGTTCGATGCAACATATTCAATAGCCACACTGCATGCAATTTGCATACAGATTGCGTGAATTTGCATCTCGACGCACACTAACATTCACTGTGCGCCATTATGAGAGCTGAGTAGAGTCCTAATCACTCTCTATTTACTAAAATTGTCGATCAGATAACTATTAAGTTGGCAATTAGTAAACGGGAACAAGATAAAATGATCCATATAATACGCATATATTGGTGTAATGGAATGAATTGTGTCTTGTGACAGGCAGAATAACGATTGCTTTACAGGCTTCATTAAATCAATCCATGGCCAAATTGTTCTGCATTTGGCTGCACATGTAGATTTAGCAGGCTTCCTTATTGACTATATAATTGGCTAGCTAAATGCATCCAGCATGAAAACACTGTCAATTCAAATACAAAACAAGTTATATATATATATAAGCTAACGTTTAACAACTTTGGTGGTCTAACCTCGACTTAGTCAATTTAAAGCAAACAGGTCGAGAGGCCGGTCCAATTCGCTGTGATGTCGATTCACTGATAGCTTATTTCGGATTTCGGCATGGGCGTCGTAGGCTGGGGGTGGGTATGTGTCTCCCATTTTCGTATTTTATCATTAGGTGCTTGTTCGACGCACTGTGTGCGTTGCACGGAAAGAATGGCATTTACAATGCTGATGTCCTCCCATCTCTTGCTATGTTAACGGCATCCTGCTTGGGACCCTGATTTTCGGCGATAACTTCGAAGGCATCAACTGGCATGCACGAATTTCTCGCAATTAACGTTTCAGACCCTGCGCCAATTTTCATTCTTACGGCTGTTTAATGTGAAACGCAAATTTAGGCCACTTCCAATTCACTCGTAATGTTAAAGATAATTCGAGCTCGGATAGAGGCTAAAGCCTGGTCGCTCTGTAGTCCCGCTCCCGACTCCGCCCATCACTCGCAACCGACCGGTCACGGGTCAGACAGCGCCGGTTCAAGGCCAGCCAGGGCGGAGCTAAGCTCCGACGTCAGAGCATGGCTCTGCCCTTTCACAATAGTCTTTACCCATATATTGAATTGCCTGCGCGAGTTTTAACATTACGAGTGCCATGGAAAGTGCTCAAAATTTGCATTTAATATAGAACAGCCTTAATAATACAAATTGGCGCAGGGTCTGAAACGTTCATTGCGAGAAATTCGTCCATGTCAGATAATGCCTGCAGAAGTTATCGCCGAAAATCAGGTTCCCAGGCGGTCTGCCGTTCACAGTAGGTGGCGTCGCTTTTGGAGTTCGATATAGCTGGGCGCCATTGACTGGTGATAAACGAAATGGATAGAAATTGAAAATACATCGGGATCAACACCAGTGATTATACCTGTACATAAGTTCAGGCGCATGGCTGTCAATTCCGATTCACAAGACTAGCAACGAGTTGCACAGAAGTGGTGAGACATGCTCAAAATACCGACCAGATAGATGTGAAACGTAAAAAATGCTGCCAG
The DNA here is from genome assembly GCA_036785665.1 of Chirona hameri. NCBI lineage: Eukaryota > Metazoa > Arthropoda > Thecostraca > Balanomorpha > Balanidae > Chirona > Chirona hameri. The sequence continues at coordinate 22,112 of JAXIVJ010011012.1, read as the reverse complement.
TTTGTTCGATTTTGAAGCATGATTTCTAAAATGTATACAATTGTGTAGCAAATTTTCATCGATTGTTTTCGCTTCCACTAGTGATGTCATTTTCCAAAAAATGTCTGACCGATTCCAAACCGATACCGAATGGGAGGCATTTCGGTTGACCGAATACCGACCGATTTGGGTTGAAGCCAAAAATGTCCAAAATTTGACCGTTTTCCCAATTTTATACTTATTTATGTAGATAACACACTGGCAAAAATAACTTTATTTAACATAATAAAACACACATGTACAGTTTCCAAAAATACTCTTTTTTTAATTGTGAAAAAGGAACCAAATACATTTACAAAGCAAAGTAGTGGATGCTGCAAGCAAAACCGAAAGCACATTGAAAACAGGATGGAAAATGTGATCTCAATCATTTCATATTAATTTGCAGCATAATACATATTACATAAATACATACATAGGAAGAAATCAATTGTATCTGGCCAAAGTTGGAGGGCATAGGTACTGATTACTGGTTTGTGGTTGCTAATTATGATGGTATACAACACTTATTTTTAAGGATCTCACTTCCTCTTGTGAGCAATATCTTCAATCTTGATATAATAATGATGTGTTCTATTTAGTATTTACATTAACCCGCGAGTTACTGGGGTATATTTCATAACGCGACTTACTGGGGGGGGGGGGGGGCTATTTTTAGCCCCCCTCTGATATCCGGAACTACTGGACCGAATGTAAAAATTCAAACGGCATTCGATAGCCCTGGGAAATTTATCGAGGGAAACATAATATTGTAGACCTCGGGGTCACCGATCACGTCACAGGTCAGGTCAAGTACAAAATGTTTGACCGTGTCAAAAGGTCTCGATGGATGGAATTGTCGCGCAAAATTGCGATATTAAACGCATAAGCTGTCGATAAATTGGTATGATTCGTGTGTCTGACACTTTTAAGTACCTTTCTAAGCTGTTTATGACCTTGGGTCAGGTCAAGGTCATCCGAGGTCACGAGGTCAAACTGCAGATTACGGTCATTAGGCGTTGTAACACATGTTTATGGGTTTTTTTTTCGTCTAAAACGCGAAAAATGACATTAGAACATTGTTTGTTCCATATAAATAGAAGTAAAAAGCAAAAATGGAAATGCGTTTTTATGCATAGTATTGCTGTGAGAAGTGGCCGATTTTTGTCATTTAAAGGTCATAACTCGGTCATTTTTAAAGATATCGACTTGAAATTTGGTACACATATTCACCGCATACGTCTCGATCATATATATTCCGGTTTTTGGATAACTCTGTTTTTTTCTTGAAAATTTTGTAAAAACAAAAAAAAATGTATTTGGATTTCTAAAAAATTTGAATTTCACAAAATCTCACAAATCCGAGAGAGCAGTTTGATAGCCCGGTCTATTGTCAGTAATTTGATTTTAAACAATTTAGTTTATCTCAAATATCGTACCTTTGACAGCGTTTTCCGCAAACCATTATTTTGCAACAAAAACCGAAGAACATGACGTCACTCTGACGTCATTCCCGGTTGACCTATAATAGTCTCATATTTGTCCTTTTGCCAACATGTGTAGAATTGATGTGAGAGAAGGTACTGCAAGTTTGGTGACGATATCGGTGTTTATTTAGGAGTTATTGCAAAATAACGGGAGGGGGGGGGGGCAAAAAATAGCCCGCCCCAGTAACTCGCGGGTTAATTGATTGCATTTGGAGCAAATTTGCTGGATATATTGTGCAAAAGTGTGACAAAAGGGTGAATTGTTTAAGATTAGGCTGACCGAAAAGTGTCCAAAAATGTATAAGCCTGACCGACCAATTATCAAATTGGTCATTTTTCGGTTACCAAAATTTCGGTAACCGATGACATACTATCCCACATAGCCAGCTTGAGCTGTCGCTGCCGATTCCCGACCTGACATCCGCCTGCTGTCTGTTCCCCGCCCTCCAACTACCCCGCTCTGGCGACCAGTGTGGGCGGCTGACGTAGGCACGCCCAGCACGCGCCGCGCACGCCTCATCACGACAGCGCACGCCACGCACGCCTCAGCACGCCCCAGCACGCCTCAGCACGCCCCAGCACGCCCCAGCACGCCTCAGCACGCCCCAGCACGCCTCAGCACGCCTCAGCACGGGCGGCCGGCTGAGGCGGAAGCGCCGGCTGCGTCGGAGGCGTCGGCGTCGGTTGCGTCGGTTGCGTCGGCGGCGGCGGAGGCGTGTGAACGGGCCGCATTGATCGTATGTGGCTTGGTTCCGGTCGGATAGCCCGGCCCGGAAGCACGCTTCGAGCGCTACCGACGGCCGGAGGCGGCGCGTGCCGCGACATCACTTATAGCCGGGGAGGATGGGGTGAGGGGGGGGGGGGGCGGATGTGACGGCGAGGAAGGGGAGAGCGGTGGTAGGGTGTGACTCTTGCAATACGTACGGCACCGTGCAACTCGGCACGGCTCGGCACGGCAGGGCTTGGCATTGCACGGATTTATCAAATACATATTTGTAGGGATGATTCATTTGTTTTATATTTCAAAACTTTATTTTATTTTTGAAATGTTAAATCGATAGGATATTTAATGCTTGTTGACCTCCTTGTTGTTAGATGTTTTGTTTGTTTTCGAAGTCTCAAATATGTTTTTTTTTTGTCAGGGATCTGGGGTCGACCCAGCGCATGCTTGGCAATGCGTTGCCGCACTGCAGTTACTCCAGTTACAGTTACTCGCCGTCACCAGCTTAAACCGCTCACTGCAGCTGGCGGGCACCAGTTACTCCAGTTACAGTTACTCGCCGTCACCAGCTTAAAGCGCTCACTGCAGCTGGCGGGCACTGCAGTTACTCCAGTTACAGTTACTCGCCGTCACCAGCTTAAACCGCTCACTGCAGCTGGTGGGCACCAGTTACTCCAGTTACAGTTACTCGCCGTCACCAGCTTAAACCGCTCACTGCAGCTGGCGGGCACCAGTTACTCCAGTTACAGTTACTCGCCGTCACCAGCTTAAAGCGCTCACTGCAGCTGGCGGGCACCAGTTACTCCAGTTACAGTTACTCGCCGTCACCAGCTTAAAGCGCTCACTGCAGCTGGCGGGCACTGCAGTTACTCCAGTTACAGTTACTCGCCGTCACCAGCTTAAACCGCTCACTGCAGCTGGCGGGCACCAGTTACTCCAGTTACAGTTACTCGCCGTCACCAGCTTAAACCGCTCACTGCAGCTGGCGGGCACCAGTTACTCCAGTTACAGTTACTCGCCGTCACCAGCTTAAAGCGCTCACTGCAGCTGGCGGGCACTGCAGTTACTCCAGTTACAGTTACTCGCCGTCACCAGCTTAAACCGCTCACTGCAGCTGGCGGGCACTGCAGTTACTCCAGTTACAGTTACTCGCCGTCACCAGCTTAAAGCGCTCACTGCAGCTGGCGGGCACCAGTTACTCCAGTTACAGTTACTCGCCGTCACCAGCTTAAAGCGCTCACTGCAGCTGGCGGTTAATTCGGCACGTCCGGGTGGGAGCTGTGGCCACTGACTGAAACACTGAATGGTACGAAACATTTACCGCAGCTGCAAACGTCACACGCTTGGAGCCGGCGCTGCAAATGTCGAGCCACTTGTCTGGTTTATACATGTGTATGTGTAACACTACACTACACATTGCTGAGTTATCTATTCGATATTTCCTAAGTCTCGGATTAGCATGTGCAGTTTTGAAGGGCTTATACAGACCCATTCTTCTGAAATGGTTTAGCGTACCATCGCGATGGTACTCCTGCGCACGATCTGATACCTCACACTACAGCGTGAGGTACCGGATTCTGATCATCGAGCTTGTGAAGCCCGAGCTTGGCAGCTTTACCTGTGACCCGTGACCCGATATGCCAGGCGCCATCGCTGTAAGAGTTAACCCGTGCAACCTTCGATCCGCAGGCGGCGTCACGCCGTGGGAATCAGCCTGCTCGGCGTGTGGCCCGTGCCTCACGTACGACCTGTAAATGATCGCGGAGTCTTACCGGCGCTGAGCATCACGCCCTGATGACCTACTCATTCCGCTGGGCCCCATGCCGCCGAACTACACACTACAGCATGCATCCACTGCTGCGGGATTCTATCAAAGCGACCGCAGGCACGCTCGTCGGGGCGCCTTTGTCTGAGGGGGTCACAAGTCAGCCGTGTGAGTCTGTCTCAGGGGCGGGGGGGGGAGGTCACAAGTCAGCCGTGTGGGTCTGTCTGAGGGGGGGGGGGGGGGGGGGGGGTCACAAGTCAGCCGTGTGACCCTGTCGCCTACGCACCGGGGACTGATTACAGGTTCTGGCCGAGGCCCGAAATCCTGCCCTGCCCGCCTGTCTCCGCCTCCGTCGCTCTGGACGCGCCGCCTGCCGCCGATATCTCACCTTATCAGCATAATAATAGGAAAAAATCCGGCCGCAACCACCCGGCTCGCCCAACGTAATTACAAAAAAAATCGACCGGCGGGTCGGCGCGGACGGCGCGGTCGGCACGGCCGGCGCGGACGCGGTGAGACAAAGGCGGCGCGGGCGGCGCGCCACCGTTCGCCGCCGGCGCACGTGCCACTGGTGGGCACGTGACCAGGCGTGGGCCGAGCTGCGCTGCAGCCGTCTGTCGAACCAACCGCCCGCCGCCGCCGCCGCCGCCACGGCCGCCAGGGGCGACTGACAGACGAAATTTACGAGCGATTGGCACGGCTGCGGCGTGGCCGGGGCGCTGATCGAATCTGGCCGTCCGGAGGCTCGCTCGGTTCGCTCGGCTCGGTCGGCTGGCCGCCGCCCATTAGATAGCAGTGTGAGCTGCTGCAGTGTTTGCCGGTGTTGGGTTCGTTAGCGCGCTGGTGCCGCGATGGGGCGGGCTGGGCGGAGATAGGATCACCACTGCTGAGATGGGATCGCCACTGCAGAGCGGTGCGCGCGGGAGGCTCATCGATCAGTGACGGGGTGATAGGAGGCACCCGTGCTACGCGCCACCGCCCGCCACCCGGCCGGTGGTCAGCTCACATTCGCACCAGCACCCACACCCACACCCACACCAATGGAGCAGGGCACAGCCGGCGGTCCCGTCACACCCGTGCCAACACCCACACCAGGACCCGCACGGCAGTCACACCCATACCCACTACCATACCAGAACCTGGATTATGTGCGGTGTTTTTTTATATTTATTTTTATTTTACATCATCGCCGACGGGATGAACCATTTATGGGCGAAGTCACACACATTGTGGGTTACCCCACACATACCTACATCAAGACCCAGCCGGTCCCGCCACACCAAAACACAACACTGTATGGGTCTGTTCCCGTGGCGCCTCCAACTGCCTCTAACCTCCTTCATGCTCCTCCTGTCGTTCCCGTGGCTGCTCAAACTACTCCATGCTCCCCCGAAACCTCCTCCAAACTGCTCCATGCCCCCCGAAACCTCCTCCAAACTGCTCCATGCTCCTCCGAAACCTCCTCCAAACTGCTCCATGCTCCCCCGAAACCTCCTCCAAACTGCTCCATGCTCCCCCGAAACCTCCTCCAAACTGCTCCATGCTCCCCCGAAACCTCCTCCAAACTCCTCCAACTCGCTCCCGAAATCAAGATGGTGACAACCGGGGGAGATTGGAGGAGTACGTTTATGGTGCGGCTGACACATTTGTTAATGTCAACAGATACCCAACCTTGGACGCAAACAGCTGATACTTCCTCCAAACACCTCCGATCGTTCCCGTGACTGCTCCTATAGGAGCAGTTACGGGAACGATCGGAGGTGTTTGGAGGAAGTCACGGCTGCCCTGGGCTGCTCCAAGTTGCTCCAAACTCCTTCCGGGAGGCTCCATGGGAACAGACACAATTCTATAGAGTTGTCCGAATGATCTATAAGGATCCATTCCATCAGTTAAATCAAATAATTTAATTAATTTTTGATATTATTGAATGATACATTACTTGGACTTATATGATTCATCTAGGCTTAAGCTGCATATCGTTTTACAACCTGATTGCGAAACATGTAAAATACGTGACAATCCAAAACGTAACGGTATTATTATTACTAAGACGGCAAGCAAATTATTAGCTGAGGAATCTCTAAGGAGATCTGCAAGAAGTCATCATAATTCAGAACAATATAGTAGGTTGCTACATAGTTACCCTGCAAAACACTGGACAAAGACCTGGAAACACAAAGACCTGGAAAACACTGGACAGTCAAAAAGCCACCGAGCGGCTGGTGGGAAACCACCCGAAGAATGGTATTAAACCTCACGGAGATGCTGACTTGCAGAAATCCCTGAATGACGGGGAAAATCACCAGGGAGATAGAGCAGGAAGCTGTGTCACGATTCGGGTGGTAGCTGACTAATACGGCAGGGCTATTTTTGTGGTTTCGTGCGATATGCTTGCATGAAGTTACTCATGGGAATCTAGGGAGGTGATTCCTGCTATTTTTATAGAAATGATCTTACCACGATGCTGTGTACTTTCGTAGTTAAGCAGCCACATACAGATCGACGAAAATCTGTCTGCCATTATGGACGCCGCCAATGAAAGTGACAACATTTTCGGTGAGATACAGAACAGTCACAAAAACTTTGAAAGAAGTTCACCTGATAATGCATTAAGAAGTCGTAGCAAGACAAAAACACGGAGAGACTGCTCAAACGTGTGACTATTTTATGTCAAGTAATTATATGAATGGTTCAGGTTGCTTTATGTGAAAACGCAGCCTTGTTACGCGACATGCTAAGCCAATGAGGGAAGAATGGTCCGCCAGGGAAGAATGATTACTATAAGGATGACCGTGGGAACTGGGCAACTACAACTGGATAATGTAAGAACATGCAGCATTGACAGAAGTTCATCCACGAGAATCACGAACGAACACCTACTGCAAGTAATAACAGAAACATATTGAAGCTCTGCAATGTCTTGTGCATTCTCTTCTGAGACGTCACTAGTTCAACTTTGGTACCGGAGCTTGGCTTGTACCTCAACAGGCACCGGTCCGCCAGCGTTACGGCACCGGTCTGCCAGCGTTACGGCACCGGTCTGCCAGCGTTACGGCACCGGTCTGCCAGCGTTACGGCACCGGTCCGCCAGCGTTACGGCACCGGTCTGCCAGCGTTACGGCACCGGTCTGCCAGCGTTACGGCACCGGTCTGCCAGCGTTACGGCACCGGTCTGCCAGCGTTACGGCACCGGTCTGCCAGCGTTACGGCACCGGTCCGCCAGCGTTACGGCACCGGTCTGCCAGCGTTACGGCACCGGTCTGCCAGCGTTACGGCACCGGTCTGCCAGCGTTACGGCACCGGTCTGCCAGCGTTACGGCACCGGTCTGCCATCGTTACGGCACCGGTCTGCCAGCGTTACGGCACCGGTCTGCCAGCGTTACGGCATCGGTCTGCCAGCGTTACGGCACCGGTCTGCCAGCGTTACGGCACCGGTCTGCCAGCGTTACGGCACCGGTCTGCCAGCGTTACGGCACCGGTCCGCCAGCGTTACGGCAACGGTCTGCCAGCGTTACGGCAACGGTCTGCCAGCGTTACGGCTCACGCTGCAGCAGAACCCATTCTTCACTCAAAACCACTGGCCCAGTGTCAAAACGGATCAGTTCGAAAGAGCCATACATGAAAAACAGAAACCGTTGTTAACCATATCTGGGTTATCCAAGTGCTTTTAGTACCGGTGACGAAATGAGTCAACAACATGTGTCACTCACCGACAATATTTCGCTTTACAAGTGTTTGCAAGCTTCATGGCTCAAAAACTCTGCTATCACATGCGAAATAACAAGGCCGTCCTCTGACACCACTTTTCGTTTGTGTCCGAGCGCCGCGCCGCGGCCGTATGTATGCTGTACTTACGGTGCATACATTACTTACACTCCACAGTCTACACGGTACAGTGTATATGCACAAACCTACACACATGGCAGGTGGTGTGAGGGGTCGGCCTGTGCCGTGCCGGGCAGCCCCGTCGGTCTCTGGAGCGCCGGACATACACGATAGCAGAGCTGGCCTCGGCCGCTCCGCCCGGCCGGCCGGTCTGCTAGACTCAGTTTCTGGGCGGCGCGGCGGTGTGGCACGATACCTCGCCACCTGTTCCCACCGAGGATGAGGTCACCTCATCCAGCTGCCCCGCTACCCAGCGCGGCGGTCAGCCCGACTCCAGAGGCGGGCAGGCACACCACCCTACCCCACGGCCTACACAGTGTACACACTAACCACTGCGGCAGCCTGCAGGAGACGGCCACACTTCCCTGCATGCCAGAGTAGGGAATATGTCGATTAATTGACGTCTGATCCAATACAAAATAATCAATTATAAATCTACATGCAATCCGAATCCATAAGGTTTCTACAATGCTGATCCGATCCAATCCCGCGTCCTTTCTGGGTTATTTCAATTTGTTTATATATTATCCAAATAAATGTTGATTCAATTATTTATTTGTTTGCAAGTACACTCTCCCAGAACTAATCAGGTATCGTGAATTATGAACTATAATGAACCCTGCTGATCGCTATATTCAACGTATACAAATATAATACAATCCGATCCAAATCCATCCGAAGTCCAACTTTGTGATGCAATTCGGTCGAAATCCAATGGATGGAACTGGATCGTTAAAGGGAATGTTTCACCTTTCTGAAAGTTGTCAAATATATGCTGGTTGTCGAAAATATGAAGTAAGTGCTGCTGAAAACGATGGTGATATTTTTATCTCTCGAAAAGTCACTTAACTTTATACAAACTAAGTTTTTAAATTTGGGATGATGACGTCATTATTGAGCCATAGACCGCGCTGATTGGCTGACAAAGTGGGATTGGCGGAAAAAGTCGCTGTCAGCCAATCAGTGGCGGCACTAGCCTAGAGCCCATTTTGCAAACTACAAATTTAATTGCTTAAAAACGGCTACGTTTTGGGGAAAATGAGCTTAGTATTTTCGACATTTCAATAACGGCCAAAGATAATGGCTATCTCAGTTCAAAACCAATACAAAGGTGAAACATTCCCTTTAATCCATTGGATTAATCCAATCTATTTCATATGCTTCTGCCTACCCAACGTGCTAGCCTGCAAAGTGGTATTATACACTCCCTATATCCCTTGTGACAGCCATGAAACGGTCAAACCTATCCCTGACTACCCCTGATGTTCAGAAAGCCTGCACCAGTACCTACCACCATGCGTCCTGCAACTCACCTGTGCGTGCGATACTAGAGCCAGACGTCGCGTGCCGGTCTGCGTGCCTGTCTGCGTGCCTGTCTGCACCAGACCGCTGATTGTGCGGTGTGTCTCACCCCTCACTGCCCGCGGCGAAAATTCCAGAGACCGCCGGCATCTGATAGACGTGGGTGCAGGAGATCGCTGGCGCAGTGTTTGCATATGAATCGTGCGGGGAGCTATCGTTCTGAATCGATTATGATCAGCTGGCATGCCTTCGATCGGTAATGTGAGCAGCCGGGGCCGGCGTCTGGTATTCAAGTCAGACAGGTCTGTTGTTTCTAATTAGTCAGTATCATGCAACTCACTTCCAGGGGAGAACAGTGTGCAATGTGCATTGTCAAATCAGTGTCAAATCAGTGTGCATTGGTACCAACCACCTGGATTTGACTTTCTGGATGCTTAGCCATCATTCTCAGTCACTGGCCTTTAAATACGAAGCTTTCGATACTTCAAACATTTTTTTTTGCTATTCAACAATTTTCAACAATTTCGGTACTTCACCATTCTTATAGTCTCTGAAATGTTCAGACCCGAAAGTCGAAACTGTTAAGCTTTGTGATGGCATACCTCAAGTTTATCTTGGTATATAAACCATACTTAATATTTTTACCACCGTTTAGCAAAATGGCACCGCCGTTTAAAAAAATGAAATATTATAAAAACGCTCGCGCGGTAAATGTGCTGCAAACCAGCGCACACGTGCAGCCCGTGCGGTCAGCGGATCATGAGAGTGTGGCAGCCCCAGTCACCGCTGCACCAGAGGTGACCCCGGCGGTCACCGGATCATGAGAGTGTGGCAGCCCCAGTCACCGCTGCACCAGAGGTGACCCCGGCGGTCACCGGATCATGAGAGTGTGGCAGCCCCAGTCACCGCTGCACCAGAGGTGACCCCGGCGGTCACCGGATCATGAGAGTGTGGCAGCCCCAGTCACCGCTGCACCAGAGGTGACCCCGGCGGTCAGCGGATCATGAGAGTGTGGTAGCCCCAGTCACCGCTGCACCAGAGGTGACCCCGGCGGTCAGCGGATCATGAGAGTGTGGCAGCCCCAGTCACCGCTGCACCAGAGGTGACCCCGGCGGTCAGCGGATCATGAGAGTGTGACAGCCCCAGTCACCGCTGCACCAGAGGTGACCCCGGCGGTCAGCGGATCATGAGAGTGTGACAGCCCCAGTCACCGCTGCACCAGAGGTGACCCCGGCGGTCAGCGGATCATGAGAGTGTGGCAGCCCCAGTCACCGCTGCACCAGAGGTGACCCCGTGCGGTCACCGGATCATGAGAGTGTGGCAGCCCCAGTCACCGCTGCACCAGAGGTGACCCCGGCGGTCACCGGATCATGAGAGTGTGGCAGCCCCAGTCACCGCTGCACCAGAGGTGACCCCGGCGGTCACCGGATCATGAGAGCGTGGTAGCCCCAGTCACCGCTGCACCAGAGGTGACCCCGGCTGCTGTCCGCCCGCCCGCCTGCCGCTGATGGTGACGTCACCATGGCCTGTCGGTTCTGGGAGAGGGCCGCGGCGCCACTGAAGTCGGAACACGACCGGTACTGTAAACACGCCCAGTGGGCGGCACGCGGGGCGGCGGCGCAGACAGGCTGGCGGCACGCCCCCCCCCCCCCCCCCCTCCTCGCCCAGTCCCCAGAGCATTAGACTGCTATAGCCTGACCAGCAACCGCCGCCCATCCCGACACCGTCTCCGGCAGACAGAACGACGAAATTAAACATGTAGACCATACGGAGGGCGACATTGTATAGTTCTACTTCCGAGAATCAGTTTTGTCATATGCCTATTGGCTCTTATTCGAACTTTGGGATAGACATTTAAAGGGAATGTTTCACCTTTCTGAAAGTTGTCAAATATATGCTGATTGTAGTTGGAAATATGAAGTAAGTGCTGCTGAAAACGATGGTGATATTTTTAATCTCGAAAAGTCACTTAGCTTTATACAAATTCAGTTAAAAAATTTTTTAGTCCGAATGTTTTTGAATGGATGGATTTCCGAGGTCAGGCCCCGCGCTAAGCATAGCTTGTTCCGCAGGCCCTGACCCCACCACCCAATCGAGCAATTCCTGGCGTCCGGCAGAATTTAGAAGCGAAAGTTTTACGTGCCCGACATAACTGGACACGGTCCGCCCCGCCCTCTGACGTCACCTGACCTTGAGTGTGACCGCTGCCACCGGCCACAGGCCATCCCAGTCAGGGGAAAATAGCGAGCGCCGAAGCGACTCGAACCCGGTCTGCCACTACCGGGTGAGGTCAGAAGCCCGGCGCTCTCCCAACTGAGCTACAGGGGCGGACAAAAACAAATTATGACGTCATTATTGAGCCATAGACCGCGCTGATTGGCTGACAAAGTGGGATTGGCGGAAAAAGTCGCTGTCAGCCAATCAGCGGCGGCACTAGCCTAGACCCCATTTTGCAAACTATAAATTGAATTGCTTAAAAACGGCTAAGTTTTTGGCAAAATGACCTTAGTATTTTCGACATTTCAATAACGGCTAAAGATAATGGCTATCTCAGTTCAAAACCAATACAAAGGTGAAACATTCCCTTTAAAGGCAAAGACAATGATTCTCTAATGGATCCGATCAATCCCACTCAACGTTGAGCTCCGGTAATTTCTGCATAGCTGCACTCATAGCACGCTGTCTGTTCCTCAGAGATCCACAGAAATGCCGATAACACGCTGTCTGTTCCTCAGAGATCCACAGAAAGGCCGATAACACGCTGTCTGTTCCTCAGAGATCCACAGAAAGGCCGATAACACGCTGTCTGTTCCTCAGAGATCCATAGAAATGCCGATAACACGCTGTCTGTTCCTCAGAGATCCATAGAAATGCCGATAACACACTGTCTGTTCCAGAGAGAGATCCATATAAATGCCGATAACACGCTGTCTGTTTCTCAGAGATCCATAGAAATGCCGATAACACGCCGTCTGTTCCTCAGAGATCCATATAAATGCCGATAACACACTGTCTGTTCCAGAGAGATCCATAGAAATGCCGATAACACGCTGTCTGTTCCTCAGAGATCCATAGAAATGATGATAATACGCTGTCTTCCTCAGAGATCCATAGAAATGCCGATAACACGCTGTCTGTTCCTCAGAGATCCATAGAAATGCCGATAACACGCTGTCTGTTCCAAAGAGATCCATAGAAATGCCGATAACACGCTGTCTGTTCCTCAGAGATCCATAGAAATGCCGATAACACGCTGTCTGTTCCTCAGAGATCCATAGAAATGCCGATACACAGGTTTCCCGTGAACCGTCAGCTCCGCTCCGGGGCGGACGGCGCGTCTGTCGTCCCGTCCGACTTTGCACGGCTCGTCACCTCTGTAAGAGACGCCAGGAGTCCGTCTCATCGCGGTGCTTCCGGCCTGGGGGGGAGGGGGAGGGGGAGGGGGAGGGGGAGGGGGAGGGGGAGGGGGAGGGGGAGGGGGAGGGGGAGGGGGAGGGGGAGGGGGAGGGGGGGGGGGGGGGGGGGGGTGGCAGGGGGCAGATAGCGCCACTGCGAGCCGGCCGGACATGTGCAGTGTTTACTCGATAGAGGCTTTGATCCGCCGCCGCCCCTCTGAACCGCCGCCGCCGCCGCCGCCGCCCCTCTGAACCATGCCGCCACCGCCGCCGCCGCCACTGGCAACGTTCCACCAAGCCGCTTACCCAATACCCGCCCTGTACGATTGAGCAAGTGACCCCGATGACACCCAGATTCAAAATGTGAAATTTGAATGGATTTAAAACTTTTTATATAACTTTAAAAGTTAAAAGCCTGTGAAGTGCTACTAGAAATGCTTCGTGTAGAAACTGGTTATACTGGATACAATCTTCTAAGTGTTTCGTTTTGCATTGCAGAATAAGTTTTTTTTCTCCCATAAGTGTTTGGTGCGTGCAATTACATGACATGATTTCAAATATATGTTTTTGTTCACTGCATTTTTCATGTATTTGATACATAATTATGTTAATATTGTTCGCGTATCAACAAAGAAAACAAGCCTGTGAAACGTTACACAGTACCGGTTGTTATTTTGTTATGAATAGGTATCACAAATGGCCAGTTATGCCGCTCAAGTATAAACCCTTCCAAGGTATAAGTTACTCTTTCGTTTCTTATAGTTTACTAAATATATGTACACAAAAAAAAATTGCATGTTCAAATGCATAATGTTAATTGTACCGCATATTGTAATTTATGCAAAGAAGCTAAGTCTCTTTGCAAAAAAGTGTACAATGAAACAAAAATGACACCCTCCGAACACCTTTTCAGGAGTCTGCAAAAACCCGCTCTCGTGAAATCACCCCAAGTTTTTTGTTTACAAAGTGTTGTGGTGTCACGGAAAACTCCATATAGGGAGCAAAGGCTCAAAATTACTCCGAAAAATAACCCGCTCAACATACAAGTACCCTTCATTCTCCTTTCAAATTTCTCATCACATATCAATACATTTGTCTTCATCCATTCATATTCCATCCATAGAGTATTTTTTTAATGCAACACCCAAAGAGCTGCAGCAACGAACCCCGAGTAGTGATCATTGTCAAATCAATTGCATTATCGCAATGTATTAAAAGTTCCATAAAATACATGGACCCTAAAGATGTACCAATACGCGACTCTGCCGTGTAATAAACCCTCTGCAAAGTATACCACTCCAATGATTTTTCTTATTGCGACATTGGAATCATATTGGTGGTTTGTGGATTGACCATCGGATAACACCATATCTTGCGGCTCTCAAGCCAAGCTATCAAGTCATTGCCATCACTTCGCCAAACTTACACATAAATCCATCGCGTAGCTATAAAACGATTTTATCGCACGACACATTTGTGTGAAATACGACCCTGCTCAGTCAAATGGCACTATCAAGCAAACGCATATCGCCGAAATCAGTCTGATATTTCAAGGTACGTGGAGAAAAAACACTGTGTTTGATACCGTGTTCGATATGATGTTTCTTATACGCATTCAGAACACTGATACGGCATATAGCAGAAAGCATAGACACTCGAACTCAACTTTATACCGTCAAACGGCTGACTGCTGCTGGTCTGGTGTTGTGTGTCAGACGGCTGACTGCTGCTGGTCTGGTGTTGTGTGTCAGACGGCTGACTGCTGCTGGTCTGGTGTTGTGTGTCAGACGGCTGACTGCTGCTGGTCTGGTGTTGTGTGTCAGACAGCTGACCGCTGCTGGTCTGGTGTTGTGTGTCAGACGGCTGACTGCTGCTGGTCTGGCTGACTGCTGCTGGTCTGGTGTTGTGTGTCAGACGGCTGACTGCTGCTGGTCTGGTGTTGTGTGTCAGACGGCTGACTGCTGCTGGTCTGGTGTTGTGTGTCAGACGGCTGACTGCTGCTGGTCTGGCTGACCGCTGCTGGTCTGGTGTTGTGTGTCAGACGGCTTACTGCTGCTGGTCTGGTGTTGTGTGTCAGACAGCTGACCGCTGCTGGTCTGGTGTTGTGTGTCAGACGGCTGACTGCTGCTGGTCTGGTGTTGTGTGTCAGACGGCTGACTGCTGCTGGTCTGGCTGACTGCTGCTGGTCTGGTGTTGTGTGCCAGACGGCTGACTGCTGCTGGTCTGGTGTTGTGTGTCAGACGGCTGACTGCTGCTGGTCTGATGTTGTGTGTCAAACGGCTGACTGCTGCTGGTCTGGTGTTGTGTGTCAGACGGCTGACTGCTGCTGGTCTGGTGTTGTGTGTCAGACGGCTGACTGATGATGGTCTGGCTGACCGCTGCTGATCTGGTGTTGTGTGTCAGACGGCTGACTGCTGCTGGTCTGGCTGACTGTTGCTGGTCTGGCTGACTGCCGCTGGTCTGGCTGCCTGCTGGTCTGGCTGACTGCCGCTGGTCTGGCTGACTGCTGCTGGTCTGGCTGACTGCTGCTGGTCTGGCTGACTGCCGCTGGTCTGGCTGACTGCTGGTGGTCTGGCTGACTGCTGCTGGTCTGGCTGACTGTCGCTGGTCTGGCTGACTGCCGCTGGTCTGGTTGACTGCTGCTGGTCTGGCTGACCGCTGCTGGTCTGGTGTTGTGTGTCAGACGGCTGACTGCTGCTGGTCTGGTGTTGTGTGTCAGATGGCTGACTGCCGCTGGTCTGGCTGACTGCCGCTGGTCTGGCTGACTGCTGCTGGTCTGGCTGACTGCCGCTGGTCTGGCTGACTGCTGGTGGTCTGGCTGACTGCTGGTGGTCTGGCTGACTGCCGCTGGTCTGGCTGACTGCCGCTGGTCTGGCTGACTGCTGGTCTGCTGGGCGCGGCACTATGCGGTAAACAGTGCGGTTGATGTCTGCGGTGTCTCAGGGCCTCCCACCAGCCGCCGGAGCCCAGATAACAGACAGCATGACGCCAGCCCTCCCCCTCCCCCGGCGCTGGTCAGGGGTGCCTGCCGCCCACTGCACTGCTGGTATGTTTATTTACATTGCCGCCCATTGAGAGGTCGGTGTTACTCGACTCCTGCGCTGCAATGTGTGCACTGAAATCCAGCTGTGTTGTAATGTAGGTGTGTCACAAGGGGGAGGGATTCGATGTCCAGCACGTAGGAAAAAAGAATAAAGCTGGATCTGATTTGTTCAAATTTAAAACTTTGCCATTCATGTATGCCAATTTCTTTTTACCATCTATAGAGTAAAGAAACCCTGTTCAGAGAAAGTAATTGTAACAAGTGCATCGTTCCAGATAAAAACTAGTAAGGCGCCGTAGTTGGCGTCTGGCGATGAACGAGCGAGCGCGAAGGAAATGTTACATGAAATCACTACCAAATATACATGACAACGGATGTGCTTGTAGATAATAACCTATTTTTCTGTTTGATAAAAAAGGTGATAAAGCGCGGCCGAATCCTAAATACGCACAGCAAGACGCCTTGAACGGCGATTGAGGAGCGAGTGCGAACGGTCGGTATTATGGAAGAATGGGCGTGCATATTATATGTACGCAGAGTGTATAAAGAACGCATGCACACACAACTGACACCACACCAAATTTCAACAAGATCGGGCAAGTAGTTTCTGAGATGCAAAAAAGGGTGCGCACGTGAGAGCCACCCCACCCCTGACATGTGGGAAAGTGGGGGCTGAGAGGTCCCTAACCACACACCAACGTTGAACACAATATGCTCGGCCGTTCCTGAGATATATAATAGAGGTGTGCACATGCGCACGTGCAAAGGCATCCCACCCCTGACGGACTTGTGCGAAGGCGGTGGCTGAGGGGTCCCTAACCACACACCAAATTTACACACAATCGGTCCAGCCGTTGCGCAGTTTTTGCGACCTTTTTCAACACCCCTCACGCGGCGCGCGGCACGCGCAGTGGTAGTCACCCACGTGAGTCGGTTTTGGTCTCAAACAGGGTAGGGCGGATGGGGCTACTCAGCAAAGAAGCCCGCTTATCAATCGGACGTGCGGTTGCAGAGATGAGCTTCTCAAAAGCGTCGCCACGGGTCGGGTCGGGCCGGGCCGGGACTGGTAGGGCCGCTCATATTCACATTTCCCCCCTACTCCATGCACGGAAGGACGAGCGATCGTTTCGCTCTCGCTCGAAATAACCTGAGTGCGCTGCTCAGAGCCTCTTTAAAAATGGTGCGCTTCCATCGCCCATTCCGAATCCATCTATATCATCCATCTAAAATACAGCACCACACCCTATTGCATACAAACCAGTAAAACGCCTTTTTGGGCGAGGACCGAGCGGGCGCGGTGTGACAAAGGCGTTTTACTGACCTATTAAATTGTTCATGATATCCTTTCTCGAATCCGCCAAAAGGAAGTACGTCCTGAGCGCTGCATTCTTCATCCTATAAGTTAATGCTTAGATCAATAAAGCCATTTTTGATCAAGAACGATTTTGGTTCATTTGACGTTTGTGTGTGCCACGCGCTGTGGTACCACCCATATCAGAACGCAACATACCAAAAATAAATTAATTTGATGGACCTATTGAATGGTGAAAACCCGATCTCGATCGGAGCAGTGGTTGCAAAGTGATGTGCTTCCGAACAGCGTCTGTACGGCCGGTTCGGGCCGGGTCGGGCCGGGTCGGGCCGGGTCAAATGTAAATTTGTCTAGTAAGTTGACGAGAAACCCCACGGCCACTTCGCGCCCGCTCGGTAACAACACCTTCACCGTCCATTCCACGCAGACTACAGCACCTTCCACATATTAAATTGTTAGCCTCCATCTCTTAACTATACCACCCTCCGCCGAGCCTTTTCATACGACACGCGCCGCCAGAGACGCACCTTTTCGCCGCCGCCACTGTCAGTTGACACAGACACAGGTCAGTGTCTGTCTGGATCACCATGCCGGCGCGGGCACACATTCCCAAGGTTCATATAGATAAGGTATGGTAATTAGTCACTTGATCAAAATGGGCACACAAAGTAGGGGATCTAAACCGAACAAGAACATCTCAAGGCCGGTGACACATTATATGTAACTGAAATGAAATACATTATTTGATAAATTCAGCATTAGTAAAATATTTTAAAATCCATAACTGATCGTATTTAGATAAAATGTATAATAATAATCAAATAGCATGTCATATGAAAAATTAAATATTACGCCAGTTTATATGTAAACATCTGTGAACAATGTACACATCCCAGGCCGAAATGACAGTCACGTGATTTCCCACACCTGCACATTCCGACGCACCGTCTCCGTCTCAGTCGCGCCAGGTCCGTCTCAGCCGCGCCAGGTCCGTCTTGGCCGCGCCGTCTCCGTCTCAGCCGCGCCGTTTCTGCCTCACCCACGCCGGCTTCGTCTCAGCCGCGCCAGGTCCGTCTTGGCCGCGCCGTCTCTGTCTCAGCCATGCCGGTTCTGCCTCAACTACGTCAGCTTCGTCTCAGGCGCGCCAGGTCCGTCTCAGGCGCGCCAGGTTCGTCTCAGCCGCGCCGTTTCTGCCTCACCCACGCCGGCTTCGTCTCAGGCGCGCCAGGTCCGTCTCAGCCGCGCCGTCTCTGTCTCAGCCGTGCCGGTTCTGCCTCACCCACGCCGGCTTCGTCTCAGGCGCGCCAGGTCCGTCTCAGCCGCGTCAGGTCCGTCTCAGGTGCGTCAGGTCCGTCTCAGGCGCGCCAGGTCCGTCACAGCCGCGCCGGCTCTGTCTGGCGCTCCATTAGCACTGCTGCTGGAGCCGGCCGAGCGGCCTCTCAGGCCCGTGGCCAGTGATGGGGTGGATCAGCCGACTCCGTAACTCCGTAACTCCGTACTGCACCGCTGCACCGCTGCACCCGGTGCCGCACGCATCACTGCGCCGCAGAGCGGTCACCCGAGACGGAGACGAGAGAGACGAGAGACGAGAGACGAGAGACGAGAGACGAGAGACGAGAGACGAGAGACGAGAGAGACGAGAGAGACGAGAGACGAGAGATGAGAGATGAGAGACGAGAGACGGAGACGAGAGAGACGAGAGAGACGAGAGAGACGAGAGACGAGAGACGAGAGACGAGAGATGAGAGATGAGAGACGAGAGACGGAGACGAGAGAGACGAGAGAGACGAGAGAGACGCCGCCTCCGAGTTTCTGAGCGGCCGTCTACTATAATCAGAGGCGGACAGAAGGCACGGGGTAGGGGGAGCCGGCGCGGGTCGGACGCGTGCCACCCATGGAGCCAACCTGATGGCACGTCTCTTGGCACGTCTGATGGCAAGTCTGATGACACTTCGGGTGGCACGTCTGGGCGCCAGCTGCTCGACGCGCCATTCTCAGCACGATTCCAGGAGGGAGACGTCCGACCCCACTCTCCCCCTCCCTCCTGGAAGAGACCCACCGCATTGTGCATACATACACTGCCTTTATTCGCACCTTTGTTTCAGATTCGTCTCCATTGTTATTCAGAATGGGCGATCACCCGGTGGGTTGGCGGCACGTTTCACACGAGCCCATGGGTGGGGTGGATACGCACCTCTCAGGAGGGAGACCCCGCCACCCGGGCCGTCGCGCCTGGCTGCCTCTCCGGCCGGCGCAGACCCACTGCGGCGCGTGCCTCAATCTTCGCACTTTTGTTTCGAATTCGTCTCCATTGTCTGTGAGAATGGATAAACGCCGGGTCTCGCGGGTGCAGTCTCGCGGGGATGGATGAGTTGGGGAGCAGGACGAGCCGGCGGGGGCGCGTGGGGCGGCGCGAGGCGGCGCGGGGCAGCGCGGGGCAGCGCGGGAGCAGCGCGGGATAGGCGCGGGGCGGCGCGGGGCAGCGCGGTAGAGGCGCGGTGGGCGGTACAGGCAATATCGGAGGCGAGGTCGGGTCAGCGGGAAGCCGACCTGGCCTGCTGTGAGCCTGTTGTTCTCCGGCAGACCAGCTGCCCTGCCGTCCGGCCTGAGAGGGCCCCGTCCTGCCGACGCGACAGGCGGGATATTGACCGTGTTTTGTCCGAGAGGTGCTAGCGAAACATGCGCGTTATTCCTTTGGTTGCTGTTCACTGACTTGTAATTGTTGTTAAATGGCGTGCGAAATAGTCCCTTGAAGAATCAGTGGCAATAAAATGTGTATTTCTGTTATCATTCTATGCAAACGTGAATGTGGTGCACGTTTGCCACCACACCATTGCGGATTATTCGTTTTTAGTGGGTCTTCAAGTAATTAGATAGAGGCATGTTCATACAACAATATCTTCGATGTCGACCAGTGCAGAGTATATTTTACTGCTCCTCGGTGCGGCGACCGGTCGGCAGACTGGTTATTTATTCGACCTTTTGGAACGATTCAATCACGGTTCATTTTGGAACCTGAATGATTCAATCACCGTTCGATTAATGGAGACATTTTTGAGAATTAATTATTTTCAATTCAATGAATCATTTTTATAATCGATTCACGTTTGATTCAACATTTAAATATATATTT
Source organism: Chirona hameri (assembly GCA_036785665.1). NCBI lineage: Eukaryota > Metazoa > Arthropoda > Thecostraca > Balanomorpha > Balanidae > Chirona > Chirona hameri. Next base: position 2,051 of record JAXIVJ010011012.1, on the reverse strand, counting down.
ATGTAAAGTTATTTTTGACTGACCTGAGTACCTTTTGACTTGAGTACCTTAAAAAAAAATTTCTTCAAATTAAATATATTTTTTACAAAACCAAAAAGCTGCAATTTTTGATCACTGATCTTTGTCTTATCAAGCTACAGTAAAATTCAAATCAGATTTGAATTTTACCGCTGAAGCAAAGCAACGTTGTATACCGCTACAAATGCCAAACAGGAGACTGCGCACTCATTCCCAACAGCGGATACATCGGCTACACAACAACAACGCTGTCAAGACGATTGACCATGCACCTACAAAACGGAGGACCGCAAGAGCACTCCCGAACCAAGCACAACAATGCACTGACAAGACAAGATATAGTAGCCAACACCACCATACTGGACAGAGCACCTGACAGAAGACGCCTACTGACCCTCGAATCGATTTGCATCAGAGAAGAGGACCCAACTATGAACAGACAATTGAACGCAAGAGGGACCCTCAGCTCCAAGGTCTCCGCTTGTGTTAAAACTTGTAGTTGTGTGTATTGTATTGTAACTTGTAACTGTTTGGGTGTACCTTACATGATTTCCGTTAGTCGTATCACTTTGTACATTTGTTTGTGACTGATGAGTGATTAGCTTAGTAAGTTTAGTAAACTTATTTAGTTACATAGGTTATGAAGTTTGTAATACCCTTTTGTTATTAGCACGAGATAGAAACTATTGATTAAAATGCTGTGATTCGAATTTGTTAGCTGATGTCAAGGCCCTATAACAACGGTGAAGTGACCTTGTTCTTGAAAATGTGTTGGGAAAACACGAAACGCGTTGAACCTAAAGGTCATGTTTTATATTTTACTTAACTAACTATGTGCTTATTATGAGCCTCGGAAGTATAATTTTTGAACATAATTTAAACGATCGCAAAACCATCAGATCCATTGAATCTTTACACAACAAACTATCTAACGCAAAAGCTGCACTAACGTTCAACAAACAGTGCGAATTAAATCATATGCTTCCAGCTTTTAATAACAACATATGTTACAGTTAAAGTAAGAACTCCGTTATTTTGCAAAATAACTAGTTACGTTGCAACCTAACTAGTTTTGTTGCAAACTAACTAGTTAATTTGCGGAGTCGACGATGCATGTGGCGTAATTCATAGCTCAGCTCCGTGGCAATTAGGTTTTTGACCATCTGTGCTAACGCTCTGCCCGATTCATTCTTAATTTTCTGCCGATTCCGATGCATTCGTTATTTTCACCTCCCAAGTTGGCGGACGCAGTCTACGACCCGCCCCCGGCGCTGTCCGAATGCGAGGTCGGGTCAAGTCTGACGGAGCGCCGGTCAGTCATGGACGAGGCTTCGTGGCGTCGCGCGGTTGTGCTGAAGCGCTGTGCTGGTTTTGGTGGCGTGCGACTGTGGAGGGGAATAGGTCGCGATACATTTTTGATGAGTGATTCCAAGAGTGGGCCAGTGAGCAGAAGGGGCGAAACAATTATGCTGTTGACGACGCGGAGCATGCAAACATAATTGATTTCTTGATTCGTCACTGGAAGACAAAGTGCAGGCGTCGCCATCTAAACAGAGAAGATGGCTCGTAACCTTATCAGTGGTTGATTACGGCGTCACCCATAAATTAGTGAGAAAAGTAATGGAATTGGAAGAAGTGCAGACCTCATAACTTTTTGTAAACGCTCCGAGCGTTGACATCTAAGTGCGCTGAAGAAGTAGCCTACTCTACCACTTGGTTTATATTTTCTGCGCTTCCGGAGTGCCGACCGATATGTCGATGATATTTTCGTAGATGTTCAAAGCGACGAGAAATTAGACATGCTGCGTAGCAAGTTGATCCAGGAATCTGTTTTGAACTTCACTGTAGACCTGAGTGTGAGGCAAAAATTGCCGTTTTTGGATCTCATGATAGATGCCAGCAGCGGTGAGTTTGTGACAGATGTATTTCGTAAGCCAACTGACCTCGGTAGGTGCATGAATGGAGAGGGTGACTGTACGGAATCCTACAAAACAGGGGTAATACGAGCATACATTAGGCGGGCTTTGAGGAAC
>JAXIVJ010011011.1:0-45134 GCA_036785665.1 Chirona hameri | reverse complement strand
CCACCACTAGTGTGGGATGAACCTAATCTGCTGCAAGTTTCAGCATTACAACTTTATGCACGCATAGACCTTGGATCTACTTGAATATTATTCATGTTAACTAAATTAAAATGGTCCATTTTACAAATGTCTTGTTGGATCAAGCTGTAGCCTGTAAATTATAAAATGTACTGTCTTTTTCTGTCGTTTTTTCCTTAAGCCCGAGTTAAATCCGAAAACTGCGGCAACTTTAATGTTGTATAAAACCTACGTCTTCCGCAAATCAGAATGGCATCTAGACGGACTGGGTCTCAGTTAGGTAAAACATACGTTAAGTTCACTGGCGGATCCAGCCTCTCTCCGTGGGGAGAGGGGGTATCTTTTTTAGGCAAAAAGGTACCACCATTTTATATCCGCGGATTTGGGTCGGTGACCTTATTTTGGTATTCAAGCTTAAGAAATGCACTTTTCACATTCACAAACATTGATTTTGTGGATTTTTTCTTCTTCATTTTTCTTTTGGGTGGGGGGGGGGGGGGGGCGAAAACCCAAAATATCGGAAATCCGAGATAGCCATTTTGAAGAAAATTTCATTTATTTCCTTTGACGCATTTTATTTGCAATTTGCTTCAAAACTCTATTTTTAACGATTTGTCAAACATGTATCATTTTTCCACCAAAAATGACATGACATGACGTCAAAGTAATTATCTTTCAAAATACTACATTAATTTCATTGGAAGTTGGTGAGAAGACGTAGAATTGATGCAGCATTAGGTACTGAAAGTTTGACGTTGATAGCTATTATAGTTTTCAGGTTATTGAGAAAATCCGCGAGGGGGCAGATTCTGCCCCCCCCCCTCCAGCTAGGCATCAGGTGCGCTGTTTTGTCTATCAACTACATTGAAAGAAATGGTTACATAAAAACCTCAAATTCAATCACTCGAAAGAAGAAAAAAACGTCCGTTTTCATGAAGTTTTCTCCTAAGATCATTGTTTATCACGTTCAGTGCAGGGAACGCGCGGGGGGCATGCTTGTCTTGAATGCCCCCCCCCCCCACATATTCCTGTCTGGGGGGGGGGGGGGGCATTTGCCCCTGATGCTCCCCTGGATCCGCCAGTGCAAGGAGGTCCTCTGCCAGACACTTAATGAAATTAATTTGCCCATTTTCCAGATTTGCAATTAGGATTGCGAAACTTGTGTGATGCCGTGAAGCGGCGCGACATTTTCCAGTTTTTGGTTGTGGATAGCTAGATTTTGACTGCTGCAAAGACAATTTTTACGATAAATTGTTATCTTTCCCCGCAAAATTGTTAACTTCCCCAGTTTTCTCCCAAGATCGTTGTTTTTCACGTTCAGTGCAGGGAACGCGCGGGGAGGGGGGAGGGGGGGGGGGGAGCATACTTGTATTGAATGTCCCCCCCACCGATATTTCTATGGGAGGGGCATTTTCCCTTGATGCCCCCCCCCCCCCTGGATCCGCCAGTGGTCAAGTTTAAGAAACAATTAGCGGTGTGACTTCGATCCCTGCTTAAAGTTACATGATCCGATCAGGTGATGCTCGTTCCGGTCTTAGCTACGGAAAGGATATACGCAGAGGCGTCGTTACCTTCTAAAGAGTGGGAGAGGGGGGGGTCCACTGTCAGGGGGTGGGGGGCGCCATACCCAGAGAAGGGGCGCCCGGCCTAGAGCGGCGCCCTGACGAATTGATACATAAATATCGAATATATGTGTCGACGTTACGCAGCGGGCAATTCATTTTCTTATTGATTTTCAATCGAAAAAAATACAGCTTTGACAACTACATATACCCGCACAGCGGCACGCTCATGCAGGGACTGCGCAATGCGCATTGCACATCAACATGGGACATATTCCTGACTAATGAGCAACTAGTTTAACGGATCATATCGACTTCTGCTCGATGCGTTTCACTCCACATATTCACAGCATTGAATCAAGTACATTTGGTATACATCAGATGAGTATCAATGTAATGTCTGAAAACCTCTGTAGGTAAACGTGAAATCTGGACTGAAAGCTAGCAAACATAAGAAACGCTGTTTCATAAATCTCCACTCGAGTCTTAAACAATAAAAACACGTTGGCAGGCTAGCCATCGCCTCACTGCCGTTCTGTGTATGCCCGAGGCCCGAGGCTGAGTCAGCCATGGATGCGGTTGACAGGGGGGGGGGGGGGGGGGAGGGGCGGGACTGCGTCGTCATTGTGTGGGTCGTCATCTCCAGTCCAAAAGAAACCTCATTTCCGAACCAAAGGGTTGCGCCGATCTAAGCGCCGGCGCTCACGACTCGAGGGGAAGGGGGGGGGGGGGGCGACACCTGCACTCGCAGGGGCGCCCCACCACCCCCGCGAGGCATGCAGGGGCGTCGACTGCACAGTCACAACGCATTATGCCGCCCTCGGAAGTCACCATGCCGCCCTCGGAAGACATCATGCCGCCCTCGGAAGACATCTTGCCGCCCTCGAAAGGCATCATGCCGTCCTCGGAAGGCATCTTCCGCCCTCACAGCGCATTATGCCACCCTCGAAAAGCATCATGGCACCCTCGAAAGACATCTTGCCGCCCTTGGAAGGCATTTTTCTGCCCTCAGAGCGTATTATGCCGCCTTCAGAGCGCATTATGCCGCCCTCGGAAGGCCTCGGAAGGCATCTTGCCGCCCTCGGAAGCAATCATGCCGCCCTCGGAAGACATCTTGCCGCCATCGGAAAGCATGTTGCCGCCCTCAGAGCGCTTTATGCCTCCCTTGGAAGGCATCATCCCGCCTTCGGAAGACATCTTGCCGCCCTCGGAAGGTATTTTTCCGCCCTCAGAGCGCACTATGCCGTCCTCAGAGTGCATCATGACGCCCTCAGAAGACGCATTGCCACCCTCGGAAGGCATTCTATCGCCCTCATAGTGCATTATGCCGCCCTTCAAAGGTACCATGCTGCCCTCGGAAGATATTTGCCGCCCTCGGAAGGCATTTTGCCGCGCTCAGACCGCATTATACCGCCCTTGGAAGGCATCATGCCGCCCTCGGAAGCATATTTCCGCCCTCAGAAAACCATTTGCCGCCCACAGAGCGCATTATCCCGCCCTTGGTAGGCATCATGCCGCCCTCGGAGGAATTTTGCCGCCCTAGGAAGGCACTCTGCCGCCCTCAGAGCGTATTATGCCTCCCTTAGAAGGCATTCTGCCGCCCTCATAGTGCATTATGCCGCCTTTGGAAGGTAACATACTGCCCTCGGAAGATATTTGCCGCCCTCGGAAGTCATTTTGCCGCCCTCAGACCGCATTATACTGCCCTTGGAAGGCATCATGCCGCCCTCAGAAGCCATTTACCGCCCACAGAGCGTATTATCCCGTTTTTTTTATGCCGCCCTCGGAAGGCATCTTGCCGCCATCGGACCTGTAATCAAGGGGGCGACACATTTTGGAAGAGGGGGCGCACAGTGACGTGCGCAAATTTCACAAAGGACCAGGTCATTGCCTTGAGGGGTGCCACCCGATCGACAGGGACGCCACCAATATTGGCGAACATTTTGCAAGGGGAGCGCCTCTCCTTTCGCACGTGCTCGTCGTGCCTTTACAATTTTGTGGGGCGCCGTCACTGACCGGAGGGGCGCCGTCACGGGCCGGAGAGGGGCAGTCACTAGTCGGAGGGGTGCCGTCACCCGCCGGAGGGGCGCCGTCACTAGCCGGAGGGGCGCCGTCACTCGCCGGAGGGGCGTGGTCACTGGCCGGAGGGGTGCCATCACTGGCCGGAGGGACGCCTTCACTGGCCGGAGGGGGCACCGTCACTGGTCGGAGGGGCGCTGTCGCTGGCCGGAAGGGCGCTGTCACAGGCCGTAGAGGCGCCGTCTATGGCAGGGGGTGCCCTCACTGGTCGGGGGCGCCATCACTGGCCGCAAGAGCGGCCGGAGTGGCGCCGTCACTGATCGACAGGGCGCCAGCTTTGCATGGGCGCCTCGGGTCCAAAGGACCAGGTCATGCCCTGAATGACCGTATACTCGGTACGCCACTGGGGGCGCATATGAGCTTGGACCCTCACTGGCATAGGGGCGTACACACATATGCTGGCGGGGCATTTTCCCCTTGGTTTTATTTTTGGGAGTTTTCATTTTTAGAGGGCCGCCCCCTCAAACCCAGAACAGACCCACTTTTGGAGGTGGCGCCTTCGGCGCCCGCTCAAAAGTGTGTGTGTGTGTGTGTGGGGTGGGGGGTGGGGGGGGGGGGGGGGGGCGTCCGGGGCACCCGGACTCCCCCGTAGCGACACCCCTGGATATACGTAATACATGATCAAATTACTTAATCAATTTGAAGGTGTATTAACTTGAATGATTAGTCCGACCGGTGAATTATATTTACAGTTAATATCGCAATTTCATACAAATACCTATTATTATAGATGATTTCGCTTGAATAAACAGACAAGTTTTTTTTAGTGTTTCTATTAACCAGACAATTTTTACATTACCACCAAATTGAAACAGTTCGTGGTTGTTTTTATTCAGTGACAAGCAGAAATCATCGTTTCCCACAAAACCGCCAACATCCTTCAGCACCATCGCAGACCATTAGTCTGGACGAGACCATTGGCCTGGACGAGACCATTAGTCTGGCCCACCATTAGTCCGCTGTCAGTCTATACCCAAATGTGCCTAGTTGTGTTTGAGCTATCGCTTTTCTATCACCCCTCCCGCAGAGAGTTAAAAAAACAAATATGGTAGATGTCTATGATATTCATCTTACAGTCTTTGTCGCGGTCGAGGAAGGCCGTTCTTGGCTTATGGTAATTTGTCTGCGCCACAAACATTTGCGAAGTCATGGCCGAGGTCTGCCAGTGAACACATTGTTACAGTGTGTTCGCGAAATTCGTAAATCGGCGGACTCCCAAGGTAGTCCGCGGAATACCTTGGTGGTTCGCGGACTCACAACAACTCTTGTGAAACCGCGGATGAACGACCGTCATTCCGCGGATTCACAAGAGTCCATGCAGGCAGTCCGCGGATTGCCTCTGGAGTCGCTGGACATTCGCGAATTATCTAGCAAATCCGCGGACTATCGATTCCTTCCAGTGATTCTGCGAATAGCCTAGTTATTTCGTGGAAATATACTGGAGTAAAGCTCATACCTCAAACGCAATGTATGCTTGTTTAGAATGCCTCTTTCGTAGAAACGGTGCTTGATAAAAACAATAAGGATTTTGTTTTGCTATATTTGTTTGCTCTTTAAGGCTACTTTTCAACTTTGAGCATATCCAATCGTATTGATAATTTTAGACCACTGATGCTGTCATAAAAACACCATGCGGAGGAAACGTGTTTGTTTTTCAGGTAGCTCGGTTAACCCGCCATTGACTGGGGTCTCTAACCAACTTCCATTGACTGACGGAGAGGTCCCCCTGTCTATCTCCCGACTCAATGGTCAGATCGAGGCGCAAAAGGCGGCGATCGAAAGATCTCAACGATACGAACCTAAAGCACTTAAAATGCTGCATGTAAGTCAAATATTTGGTCAAGGTCAGGTAAAATATCAAAATCGACTCATTTTGCGACATTGGCTGCAGATATCATAAAAAAGCTGTATGAGCAACAGGCCAATATTAAGCACGAGTCAAGGTCAAGGTCAGGTCACAAATGTAAATATAAATTAGTGATGTATAATGATCATGCAACACACGTTTACTGTCCAGTTTTACACGTAGACTTCAAAGGTAAAAGGTCATTTGTATGTTTTGACCCAATTTGTGGTCAATATATTGGGGTCAGGTCAAAGTCAGGTAACGAAAGGTCACACAAATGAAATCCCAGTATTTAGTACTGCGACAAATGTTTTGGGAGCAGGCCTATGCCATATATTTGCCATATTGCATATGTTATGTATGTATATTGTATGGCATATGCCACTGTACGTGTTACAATGTTTCGCTGTTGATAACAGCTTGCTGACCGAATGATGACATATGTTACAAGAAGGTTATCTTGACATCCGCACTGACGGTGGAAGGGGGGGGGGTATCCGCCCAGTGTCCCCAAATTAAATATTTGCTTGGGTGTCAGTGGAAAATTTGAGCCAAAGAAGACCAATGGGAGGGGAAATTTATGTAGAAAGTGGTGCAATATTGATTTATGTTTTGAATAGGTATGAAAAGCAATAAATAACCTTCGTTGAAATCATGTACTTTTAGTCAATATTGTTCTCAGAATCAATATCACAATTCATAATTTGGAAGTGGTAAATTCACTCCTAAAATGGGGTGTGAGAGTGGAAAATTTGTCACATTCGGGTGTCATTTTCCACCCAAATCAACAAATTTTGGGACTCTGTTAATCCGCTCCTCCATTGATGCTTTCGAAATAACGGCAAAACCGCTGGGCTAGCGTGATCAAACTTCCTAATACCATAACCGCCATCCATTTCAGATGAAACCCGAAGTTTTCAAGTACAAGATCATGTCAAGTTAATCAACTTGAAGCTATTCAGTAGCGGCAGGTCGGGCCAAATCGCAGATGGTAGGCATTTAAGTAAAAAGTAATTCATAGGCAAGCTTGATAAAGTAGCAGTTGAATGCTATAAGCACGCTGGACTTCCATTTAAATACGTATTATCACCAAAGCAATACGTGGATATGTTTACAATTTATTTCCTAAAAATTACAACCAAAAGGACGCAAAAAGGATATTTCCCTTACCCTGTATTTCAGATACATACATACTCCAGGGCATGACCGTTCTGGTTGACTTAGATGTCTAAGGTTCCATACTTGACATTCTGACTTGATGCGAGCTTTACCCCGAAATAACCACGGAATAACTATTTCCACGTATTTCCACGAAATAACTAGGATGTTCGCAGAATAATTGGAATTAATCGATATTGCGCGGATTCCCTAGATAATTCGCGGATGTCCAGCGATTCCACAGGCAATCTGCGGACTGCCTGCATGGACACATTGTTTTGATTTTGATTTTGATTGATTTTGATTTTGACACATTTGCGTGAATCCGCGGAATGACGGCCGTTAATCCACGGATTCACAAGGTAAGAGTGAGTTCGCGGACCGCCTATAGGTAATCCGCGGACTACCTTGGGAGTTCGCGGATTTACGAATTTCGCGAACACACTGTAACATATATAATGAGTAGTGTTTGATTGCATCATCTTCCTCTTCAATAAACCAGCTATTTCATATAGTTATGATGTTCCCTGGTGCTCTTATTAACTTGCGCTAATGCTTAATATCAAAGCTATCAATATACGGGTGATTTGAGTTTCAATTAAACTTGAAAACCAAGGTAACTTAATAACTAGGTAGCGCGGGTTTGCCGCTTCAACACAGGGGCAATGGGTGCATGGTTTGACAACTAAGCAAAACATATCTCCCAAACCAGACATATTTTGCTTAAACATTATATACCATAGGTAATTAATTTAATTATAAAACGTTTCAAACAATTGGACATTTTCATAAGCATCCAATAAGAAATTCGTGTTTGCGGTAATTAGATGAGGCGGCAATGCCCTTATACATTAAGATTCCTGTTAACCACATGCGACCAAACCGGCGCAGCTGACGCTATTGCAATTCGATGAGGCGGCAATGTACTTATACATTGAGGTTCCTGTTAACTTCCTGTCAGTAGAATTAACCAAACCCGCAGCAGACGCTGTTGTAATTGGATGAGGCGGCAATGCACTTATACATTGAGGTTTCTGTAACTCTTTGCTATTCGGTATCTCCTTAATCGGAGGACCAAACATCAGCTGGCACGACTTTCTTTTGATGCCTCAAACCCGCACCCCCCCTGTTGAAAACGGTATAAAAAATTACATTAATATATTTCGACTTGCGTCATCATCAGAATGTTCATCTCAACACCAAACAAAACAAAAACAATTCCCTGGTGCAAATGCGTGCGTCAATGCGCGAAGATCCTCACTATACAGTTATATACACGACATCCAATAAACAATACACACAACACGACACAGTTGTACGGTGCCTACAGTGTATGGGTGATGCTCATATACACTGGCAGAAAATCGTCACTATACAGTTGTGTATATAATACATAATAAATAGTACACACGACACAGTAATCCGGTGGCTTACAGTGGAGGGGTGTAAGTGGAGTCAGTAGAGGGGTGTGTACTATTTATTATGTATTATGTACACAACTGTATAGTGACGATTTTCTGCCAGTGTATATGAGCATCACCCATACACTGTAGGCACCGTACAACTGTGTCGTGTTGTGTGGATTGTTTATTGGATGTCGTGTATATAACTGTATAGTGAGGATCTTCGCGCATTGACGCACGCATTTGCACCAGGGAATTGTTTTTGTTTTGTTTGGTGTTGAGATGAACATTCTGATGATGACGCAAGTCGAAATATATTAATGTAATTTTGTATACCGTTTTCAAGTTTAATTAAGATATAACATGAGCAGAAGGTTACTTATTCACATACTTATATTCATCATGCTCAAATATGCCATAGCTCGCCTACAACGATTTGAGTTTCGTGCTGTCACAGATACGCGCACGGCCCTATTTTCCGACTTTGTTATGATACATTTCATTTCTTAATTGCAGCTGTTGTGCAGCGCACATATAGGACATCCGGATTTGGTCTATTAAAATAATTGACGGATTCAGTTATGCAGTAGTCTTTCATAGCGTACATGTCCCAATAGTTATGAATATTTAGTCCTGTAGTGGCGGTTAGTTCGAAACTTACTTCGACTTTGATCGGACGGGCTTGAACTGTTTCAAGGAGGAGTGGTAGCGTTCTGACCATTTTCTTTTTTTGTATTCCTGGGACCTGTGAAAAAGGACAAACACGCCAAGAGATTAGGAAAATTGTTACGTTTCGTATCTCAAATGACGAAGTATTCTAAACGAAAACTACTTTTCATGTAGAAAACGACCGTCGACCTGTCATCTAGAAAACGACTTTTCATGTAGAAAACGACTTTGGGGCACATCCGTTTGCATGTTCAGCATGCGTGGTTCCCTCGAGGACAAATAGCAAGCCCTCCTGATACTGACACCTTCATCTGACAGCCAGGACACGTTACCATTAATACTTCAGTTCATAATATTTGTAAATTACTTAAGGAAGTTTATACACTTTTCTGGCTACAACTACAAACAGGCCTGTTACTGATTATTGCTGCCCCGTGCATTGACAATACTCAGTACTCACTCGTTCGTCATGGTGCTCCCGGGAGCTCTTTAACAGACGATGAGCACAGCGTCCCACGTCTGGTCGCTCGCCCGGCGAGGCGACCCCAGCTGGGGATGTTTACCGTCGCTCGCCAGAAAGCCTCTGCTGGCCTGCTGTCGTGTCGTGGGACTGGGGCCGGTAGCGGCCGGTGGTGGTGTGCGGCCGGGGCGCAGCTCGGGCCCGAGGCAGAGGGACCCTGCTGCAGCAGTGAAGTGGTGCCGGGCCGGGCGGGACGTGCCGCGTGACGCACGGCAGTGACAGACAGTACCCGGCGCTGAAACGAGACGGTTCGCACATCAGTGCGGCCAAAGCCGCGGGCCGGGCATGGTCCGGAGAGGGGCGGGGAGGGGGGACGACAGTACACACGGCGCTGAAACGAGACGGTGTCGCACATCAGTGCGGCCACAGCCGCGGGCATGCAGCCCGGAGAGGGGCGGGGAGGGGGGACGACAGTACACACGGCGCTGAAACGAGACGGTGTCGCACATCAGTGCGGCCACAGCCGCGGGCATGCAGCCCGGAGAGGGGCGGGGAGGGGGGACGACAGACACCCGGCTCTGAAATGAGACCGTGCCGCTCATCAGTGCAGCAGCCACAGGCGCGAGCATGCAGCCCGGAGAGGGGCGGGGAGGGACGACGACAGTACACCCGGCTCTGAAACGACGGTGCCGCACATCAGTGCGGCCACAGGCGCGAGCCGGACATGGTCCGGAGAGGGGCGGGGAGGGGGGACGACAGTACACCCGGCTCTGAAACGACGGTGACGCTCATCGGTGCAGCAGCCACAGGCGCAAGCATGCAGCCTGGAGAGGGTCGGGAGAGAGGAGTAGGGAGGGGACGGGGAAGGATGGGGGGAAATGGCTCGTGATGGGGCGGGAGGGGACGGAAATGAAGCAGTTGTGGGACGGGGGAGGAGGACTGAAGAGGGACGGGCCACCCAGCGACGTTAAACGGAATAGTTCACCTTTAACATGGGGCTTTTAACTGAGATAGCAGATTTGTAGAGCAGATCGAAAAACGGGTTGTGGTGAAATATTTACCTCGCCACGCTAAGTAATTTCGACACAGGACTAGTGGGCCCCTTTTAGAAGACTGTTCGGGCGCCCACAACTTGTTTCGGGTCCTCACAACGTTTGTTTACGTTACAAGCAGCCTGCGTATATATGTCTAAAGTCTGCCGTTTATATTGTGTGCAATAGTTTTCACATCCAATCTACCATATGCATGACGTCATAATTGTCATTAAGTTTGTATGGCCATGAAGGAGAAAAGAGAAACATGCCCATTTTTCGACGGATATCCATCTATCGTCCAAACAAATGACATATTCGTTTTTTTAGCTCGAAATACCCCGTATAGCCAAATTTAAAGACAACTTTCAAGGTGACCTACCTACTTACGGGAAGTTACCTAGTTGGGAGGGGAAGGTTAACCCGCAACGGCGTGAGAGGGACAGGGGACGGTGCATTAGGTGCAGTGGGGGTAGCTGGCCCTCGCTGGTGGGGGGGGGGGGGGGGCGGTCTCTGTTGCAAACATTGCAAACATGGCTCTTTGTCGGTTGTTTACGCTAACTGAGGTCTACTCAGAAGGCACGCTAGTTCACTGTGGCGCTCTAGGACTTCAATTACGCGATGCTCTGTGCTCACATAAGATATCGTTATTCTCCAGTGTGGCGACGGAGGGACGCTGCAATGACCAGAGGAGACAAATAGCAAGTATCCGACTTGGTTTGAGGAGTGGGAGACAACTGTCTCCCACTGCCTTCGGAGACTTGGTATTTGTTTAGACTTCTCCAAAAGGAACATATGCATACTTTTTATAGACAAGCTTAGCCTTATTCACCGACTATTGGGAGGCCAGCTCCCTAACAATCACAGTTCCCTGAAACCATACCCCAAAAGCTTCTCTATCCCCGTGCTGATACTTCCCTCTCCTGTCGCCACTCGTTTGTTCCAGTTCCCGGATACCTCGCTCAGTTCCCGCCCTAACCCCCACTCCCTACGCCATCACCGCGATCGAGTGCACCTCTGCATGTGGTGGGGGACATTCTGTCACTGTTCGGACCCTGTGACCCCGGTCCTCCCACCCCTACCCACCCCATCCCCCGGCATTCCACCCGCTGTTCAGAGCCCTCACACACGCTGGTATACAGGGGAATAGTTCACCTTTAACATGGGGTTTTTAACTGAGATAGCAGATTTGTAGAGCAGATCGAAAAACGGGTTGTGGTGAAAGAATTACCTCGCTACGCAAAGTAATTTCGACACAGGACTAGTGGGCCCCTTTTAGAAGAAGTTTCGGGCTCCCGAAACTTGTTTCGGGTCCTCACAACGGTTTCTTACGTTACAAGCAGCGGGTGCGGATAGCGCTAGCATTCTTATTTTGACCAAATGACGTGGAAAGCATGGTTTAGCATGGTGGGAACTGGTGGGAACCACGCTTCACCCAAATCATGAGGCCTGCGTTAAGTTAACGCCAAATATGTTCCCTACCAACTACTTTACATTGTAGTGTGCATACTGCCAGTAGCGTACCCATAATTCGCTCCAGGAGGGGGCAGTTTTTGCTCAGGGGGCATAAAGTACCTCCACCAAAAAAAGCAACGGATTTGGCGCACTATATTTTTAAAGGGGCATATTTTCAACATTTTTCTCTTAAAAAATAAATAAAAAACATTCATTTTTTCGACCAAAGGGGGCACGTACCGAACTTCAGGGGGGGGCAATTTCCACGTTTGCCTCCCCCTTGTACGCCTATGCATACTGCATACCATACATAGTTGGGACATCGGCAAGTCATGCCGACGACACGGAAATCTGTATTTATTTATGTGTTTTTTTCCGCTTTCTCTGGTTTCCGCCGGCGGTTTATTATCATTGGCAGACCTGCAGCAGCAGTCCACGTCACAGGCAGACACTTACATCAGCAAGACACACAGTTCACACGCCAACACCTGCAGCAGCAGGACACTAGTTTTAACTTCGTCCTAGTGTCCGTAGTCCGTACGGCATGTGCTGCAAGTTGCAACGTGAGACTATACAAAAGCGTGCGAACAAACATGCATACACATTTCAACATAAACAACCTCCTTACTTTACACTTTCACTGGACACATTACTTGTGCATTCCCTCCACTCAGTCTCAGATGATAACTATATCGCTTCAATCTGCACAGTAAGTATATTTACCTTTTTAAATGTTAGTGTTAAACATAAAGGGAGTGTGCCTACTCACATCGCTTAGTTGGGGTTATTGACATTGGTCTATAGAACGCAATTTTCTGAATTGAACCAATACTTCATTTCTCCAGATTCACCCTAGTTGCTGAGATATTCAAAGACTCCAGGAATTTGCTTGGGAGCAAAAAGTTATCGGGTAGACTCCAGAGGGCTTCCGCTACTAGAAGCACTGCAACTATCGATTAAACTGCTAGCATATTGTTAGCGCCGGCCAATAGCAATTGAACAAAACAGCTCGTGCACGCTGATAGCAGCAGCCGAACAGAAACTGGACAGCCATCATGTTTTTCGATGATGGCCATTTCGATGATGGCCGATGGCCATTTTTTGAAGAAGATATCAATTTTGAGCTACGAAACTTGCACATAATAAAGTTCACAGTGGCAAGAACGTGCTGTGCAAAACTCGTCTTTCTATCTTGCATGATGTGACCGTAATTGTATTGTCTTATGTGCGCCGTTTTACATAACATCACCATAGTGGCGATCGTTTTATAGATATCGAAACACAAATAAACAAAAAACAATATAAGTGAAAATTCAACTAAAGGGGCTCCAGATGTGAATTTCATCATATACAACAATCAAACCAACAGCTACTTACCGTATGAAAAATATTTTTGACATTCCAAAACAGTAGGCACACTCCCTTTAAACATCAACTTGTCGTCTTAGTTGGACCATTAAGCTTATTTAATATAATAGTTTTTTTTTATTATTATTGTTAATTATTCTTGTTGTTATACACGTTCATATAAAACTAATATTTCGAGTAGTTATTCCATTTTTTATACTTAAATATCGATACAGAGCCGGAATCTATTTTCATTTAATGCATCTGAGGGCCCAATATCATCGATTGAAGCGAAAACCACCACATGTATAGCACAGCCACATGATTTGGGTAAAGCGTGGTTCCCACCAGTTCCCACCATCCTAAACCATGCTTCCCACGTCATGTGGTCAAAATAAGAATGCTAGCGCTATCCGCACCCCAAGCAGCCTGCGTATATATGCCTAAAGTCCGTCGTTATTGTGTGTAATAGTTTCCATATCCAAGCTACCATATGCATGACGTCATAATTGTCATGAAGTTTTGTATCGCCACCATGCAGGAGAAAAGAGAAACATGCCCATTTTTCGACGGATATCCATCTATCGTCCAAACAAATGCCATATTCGTTTTTTTCAGCTCGAAATACCCCGTATAGCCAAATTTCAAGACAACTTTCACGGTGACCTATTCCCTTTATTCAGCATGGTTTAACATGGCAGGGAATGTGTCTACTATTTTCGGTTTGCCAAGAGCTTGTCTTATCTTAAATGGAATAGTTCACCTTTAACATGGGGTTTTGAACTGCGATAGCGGATTTGTAGAGCAGATAAAAAAATGGGTTGTGTAAGAGAAAAACAATAGCTCCCTACGTTAAGTAATTTCGACGCAGGACTAGTGGGACCCTTTTAGAAGAAGTTCCATTTCCCCGAAACTTGTTTCGGGTCCTCACAACGGTTGTTTACGTTACAAGCAGGCTGCGCATATATGGCTAAAGTCCGTCGTTATTATGTGCAATAGTTTCCATATCCAAGCTACCATATGCATGACGTATTAATATTGTTATGAAGTTTTTATATGGCCATGAAGGAGAAAAGAGAAACATGGCCATTTTTCGACGGATTTCCATCTATCGTCCAAACAAATGCCATATTCGTTTTTCCAGCCCGAAATACCCCGTACAGCCAAATTTCAAGACAACTTTCAAGGTGACCTATTCCCTTTAAAGGGAATAGTACACCTTGGGAGAAGTGCATGGAATGATGGAAAAGAGTGTCCTGATTACGGTTCTGGCATTCGTTTTTGCGAGAAAAAAAGTACCAATTTGTCATAATTGGAAAATTATTGATATTAATGCATATGACGTCACAATAATCTTGCGTCACCAAAACGAGTTGTGACGTCATACCGGCATGGAAATTCGTTCACAATTGACAGAGGTAATTACTTTAAACTGTAACCACAGGCAGAATGTATCTCTAATGTATCGCAGTTACAGGTGCATGTGCTTCTATTGCGGAGAATATTGCAGTTACCGGCACGAGCCACTCTTCAAAAGGTGTGCCTTCTCAAAACGAGTGTCGGTATTATTTTCAATTGGAAATCCAATGCAAATTGACAAAGTCGTCAATACTATTTCTAGCTCATGAACGCATGATGCGTTTCGGTGGCGGCCGGTCCAAATAGCGAGAAAGAAAAAAATATATTACCCTGGCGAAAACGAAGTGCGGTAGGAATATTAATAGCGTATGCGAAACGTCACAAGATTTGTCCCTTTAAAATATGACCAAATATACCCAACGGTTTTTGCGTTGAAGCTCAGTAACTAGGTCGTTTTGGAAGGAAACATTTCAGATTTGGAGATTTATCAGTACTCCCGACAATCTGGCTATCTCAGTTAAAAACTAATGTTAAAGGTGTACTATTCCCTTTAAGCAGCTATTGCTGGAACGTTTGGCAGCGATACAATTCACATCTTGAGCTCCTTTAGTTTAATTTTCACTTGTATTTCTTTTGCCCATTTTTCGTTTCGATATCGATCAGAACGATCGCCACATTACTACTCCACAGTGAGGATAATCAGAGGGACTAGCTGACCAAGAGTAACTCCTAAACGCGGTTTAATCACAAACATATAAATTATTAGATGAATTGGCTTGTTTAATGATGAAATGTTGGCAGTTTAATCGATACTTGATCGATAGTGGTGGTAAGCTCTCTTTTTTTTCTTTTCTTTTTCTCGTTTACCGATAACTTGGGGCCTACCAGGCGCTTTCTGGGGTATTTTAAATATATAAGGAACTCAATTATGTTCTACAATGCGGTGTGAAAACCTCAAAAACCTAAGTCAGTAGACACACTCCCTTAACCTTATTAGTGACGGGGGGGGGGGGGGGTGGATTCCGCCCCCCTCATGTTTTTCGCGGATATCTCCCGAACGGCTGGGAGCATACCCATTACATTTTAGGACTTTTCCTAGAATTTAATTCCAAAATGGAGTCAAAAATTTTAGTTCCTAACCTTAACAGAGGCGGTTCCAGGGCCCGGTTTTGTAGTTTGTTTTTGTATCAGTGACATTAGGCGATAATACGGAGATGCGAACTTCACGGCTTCTTCCTAACTGCCTGAAGTATAAAGGAGTTACATAGGTTTACGGTGGTTGAAACAAGTGCAAATTAGTTGATTTTAATTGCACGGCAGAGGCGGTTTCAGGGACTTGAAAAGGGGAGGTTTACAGGAAGTTATGTTTTATATTTTGCCTACCTTTTTCGCTAACCTGGCACCGCCTATAGATGCAAATATGCTTTATAACTGTTGTGTCCGATGTCACAATAGCGCACCATTTAATTTATCGAAACAGAAGAAGAAAAAGGACGGTTTTATAAGGCATTTATTTTACCCCAAATTTAGTGACCTGTAAACGCCTATGATTTCTTTAATTTTCGAAAGTCGCCGTCATATATCAATTCCCAATTCAATCTCTATCGATCCCCATTAGTTGCGTTAAAATCGGTTGATAAACATGACAGCTGTGCTGGATCACAAATACCTTTAATATTTGTAGTTTTTGCCCCCTGTTGCCCCCCTATAAAAACAATATTATTTTTGTATTTTCACAAATATAGATCGTGTTTAGGGGAATCAAACTCCGTTTGATTTTTGAAAATCGGACGGGTAGATCTCGAGATCTCCGGGGGGGCGGAATCCGCCCCCCCCCCCCCTGCCACTAATAGGGGTAGCCAGGAGCCTGCCACCAATAGGGTTAAAGGGAATGTTTCACCTTTCTG
The DNA here is from genome assembly GCA_036785665.1 of Chirona hameri. Taxonomy (NCBI): domain Eukaryota; kingdom Metazoa; phylum Arthropoda; class Thecostraca; order Balanomorpha; family Balanidae; genus Chirona; species Chirona hameri. The sequence continues at coordinate 28,840 of JAXIVJ010011011.1, read as the reverse complement.
AAAGTTGTCAAATATACGCTGGTTGTAGTCGAAAATATGAAGCAAGTGCTGCTGAAAACGATGGTGATATTTTCTCTCGAAAAGTCACTTAACTTTATATAAATTAAGTTTAAAATTTGGGATGATGACATCATTATTGAGCTATAGAGAGCTATATAGAAACCTTTACGCTGCCATTTGGCAGCACAATCGTTTCAGACAATTATGGCGTCTTAAATACAAACATTGGGGACAGCGGTATCGATTTTTCCAAATTATTGGGGGGGGCGAACAGGCACGTAGCCAGGATTTTTTATCACGGGGGGGGGGGGGGTCACGTAAGTGGTATATACTATACAATTTCGTTCCTCAGCCAAATGTTGTTGACCGGGGTGGGGTGGGGTGGGGGGGGGGGGGGGGGGGGGGGTCAACAAAATCGTATTTTATCTAGTGTAAATTAGTTTGTTCAGGGGGTGGCCATCGTGCCCCCCCCCTCTTGGCTACGTCCCTGGGGCCGAACAGGGTCGGGCACAATATATATCAGCGCCACGGTTTTACCAAAACGACTAAAATCGGCCAAAAAATAAATATTTCATGATTGTTAAAGAAAATGTAAGGAATGTTTTTTTCAATCAGTTCTTAACGCAAAAATAAAGCCACACGAGTTTTGGCCTTGAGTCGGACAGCGCCTCAAACCAAAGTTTTAGCCGAGATTCCGACCGACCAATGGCTTTCTGAATGGCCGAGAATCTCATAATTTCGAACTGGCACAGGGCCCTTTCGGGCCTGACAATGGCCCTCTTGGATAAGCCTGGGGAATTCTCAGGTATTACAAAGGCCCTCTCAGACTCCTTCTCTCAGGCCTCATAAGGACCCTCTCAGACTAGCATATAGGTAAAACCTTTCCACACCTGGCAAGGGGCCTCTCAGACCGGACGATGGCCCTCTCAGGTCGATCGATGATCATCTCAAAGAAGTGGATGTTCATTGTTCCTCTCTTACCGACTTAAAGCTCTCAGACCGTAAAAACGCCCTTTTAGATCGATTGAGGGTCCTCTTAAAGTGGTAAACGGGCATCTCAGGTCGGCATGGGACCTTCCCATGGCTTGGCAAAGGTTCTACGCTTTGGCGTGAATAATCGTTTTCGTTATGACAGAACAGCAAAGAATCTGCTTTGGAGGGGACAAAGCTCAAAGTCACACAATTATAAAATAATCGAATTTCGCTTTTTCATGCATGAAATAGGTGATTTAAAACAAACTTCCCTTCGTAAAAAATGCGTAGATTTGCATTTAAATTAGGAACGGCGGCATTTTTTTGGGGGTCGATTTCAGGCGATTTGGGAGGTTGGCCCTTCAGGCTCCTTGGATACCAGTAGCCAGAAAACATTGGGGGGAGGGGGGGGGGGGGGGGGGGGGGGGGTGGCGAGAACATCTTTGGGGGGCCGAACTTAACATGGGGGGGGGGGGGGCGAGGGCCACTCCAAAAGTATATACATCAACACCTATGCCTGTACCTATATATCAAGTAATCAAAGGGCCGAAAGTATTGGGGTGGCCGAGAGCACGTCATGGGGGGGGGGGGGGGGAGAGCACCATTGGGGGGGGGGGGCGAACTCAACATGGGGGGGGGGGGGCGAGGACTCCCCAAAAGTATATAAATCGACACCTATGATTGTGGAACTGTGTCGTCTCCCGCACATAACACATGACGAGTGCGAGGCATTACGATAGCTCAATATTTATTAAAACAACAATCAATACATAACTGAGACTTCAAACAACGTGAAAAACTTCAACTTGTACCGCAACCTATCGCGTTTGCCGTTATATACATCGTAGTCAAGGTTCGAGAAATACAGGTCGTCTGACTTCCAGGACCAACCATCTTGAAGTGGCTGTCAGCCAATCAGCGGCAAAAATACATTGCTTAAAAACGGCTAAGTTTTGGGGAAAATTAACTTAGTATTTTCGACATTCAAATAACGGTCAAAGATAATGGCTATCTCAGTTCAAAACCAATACAAAGGTGAAACATTCACTTTAACCACACGATAGAAACACTCATGAGGGAAAATTCACGGCTTATAGCTCGAATCACGACCCTTGTATGTCCCTGCTCATGGCAAGTGTGTTTTGCTGTTGTAATTCTTGTCTGTGTTGTTGGGCAAGACAAAAACATGATTTGTTCCCCGATTTCTCCGTCGTTTTGCGTGAATGAAATAACCTTGCCTTGAGCCATCTATAGAGTTGAACTGAATGAAAATGGATAGCTCAGCGCTCCGGATAAACCAGTAAAACGCCTTTTTGGGCGATGACCGAGCGAGCGCGCTCTGGTAAAGCTAAAACAGGTTTGAAATATGAAACGGTAAGGGAGCACACGCGGTAGTAACACAGTCATTTTAGTCCTCCAGAAAAATTGCCAGGCCGCAATGCATGCCAACATAAAAATTAAGTTGTATTAAATTGTTCATGATCTTCTTTCCAAATCCGCCAAAAGGGAGTGCGTCCTGAGCGCTGCATGCTTCAGCGTATAAATCAATGCTAAGAATAATACAGCCATTTTTGATCAATAATCATTTTAATCAGAATTGCTAACCTAACTCTCATATTGCCATAAAATATGTTTTAGTAAATAAAACACAAGATCGGAAGCTTTCGTCTTGCGCCTTCATCAGCCATTATTGGTATTTTTTGTCTCCAACATTTAGCCAAAACATACGAATTCAAATATACAGTAACATGTGTTTGGGCACACGCATACTTCCGGTAAAATAGGTTACACGTTCACATGCTATTACATGACAATGAATACTTGTTTTCCCCTATCACATGGACTGTAAGCTGATACATATAAAAATAATAACTTTAACGTACCGATATACAGCATAACCACCTATATACCCGGGCATACAGCCTCTTACCACATATACAGTATATACAACCTACAAGCACAAGGTTGTGCTTGTAGGTTGTATATACTGTATATGTGGTAAGAGGCTGTATGCGCGGGTATATGTAGTTATGCTGTATATCGGTACGTTAATTTTATTATTTGTATATGTATCAGCTTACAGTCCATGTGATAGGGGAAAACAAGCATTCATTGTCATGTAATAACATGTGAATGTGTAACCTATTTTACCGGAAGTACGCGTGTGCCCAAATGCATGTTACTGTATATTTGAATTCGTATGTTTTTGCTAAATGTTGGAGACAAAAAATACAAATGGCTGATTAAGGCGCAAGCCGAAAGCTTCCGATCTTGTGTTTGATTTACTAACATTTTTTTTTGGGGCAATATGAGAGTTAGGTTAGCAATTCTGATTATTATCATGTCTCTCAAAACAGTGTTGAAAAATATTCAAGAATAATCATTTTAGCAAGGTTTTTGTTCATTTCGACGTTCGCGTTTGCCAACTGCCATGCGCTGTGGTACCATCTCTATCAGAACGTATCATACCAAAAACAAAATTGATTTGATGGACCTATGCAATGGTGAAGACCTAATCTTAATCGGAGCAGTGGTTGCAAAGTTATTAGCTTCCAAAAAAGCGTCTGTATGGCCGGGTCGGGCCGGGTCGGGCCGGGTCAAATGTAAATTTGTCTAGTAAGTTGACGAAAAACCTCACGGGCGCTTCGCGCCCGCTCGGTAAAAACTAAATGTGTGTCTTGTCACGATACAGGTTTTTGTATGCCAGACTTGTCGCTCAGAGCGAGAAAGACGACGTGACTTGGCGTTGAGCTGCAATGCATCAATGCTAAACACTTGACGCCTCCTCACGAATAACGCATTTGTGAATTAAAGATGGCACAAGAATGTTGACCATCATCTAAGATAAATAAATGTCAGTTGCCATTTAATTAATCGAGTTATCCTGTGTATCAATTAGTATTGAGTGTTCAAGTTCAGTACGAGATACCATCATGCGCTAATGGAAATTTCAGCATGAAATATGTTGCCGATCAGTTGGAGGCCTATCTCCTTCGAGTCGCTTTAGTTCTCGCTATTTGCCCACTACTGAGATTACCTGCGGTGTATGGCAGCGGCTACGTTCAGGGACAGATGGCATCAGTCAAGTGGACCGGGCGCGGGGTGTGTCAATATATGCTGTAGCACGTACGAAAAACTACTAAATTCTGCCAATAACCAGGAATTAACACGCGCCCTGGAGGGGGGGGGGGGGGGGCGAAATCCGAAAATAGTACCAATGTGTTTGTCTCGTCGAGACACGTCTCCCGATATGCAACATGACCAACTTGGGTCACCACTTGACCTTGACCTGAGGTGAAATTTATCAGTTGAACTAACCTAGTCACCATGAATATGATTCGAAGTGCCTTGACAAGATGAACACGATGGCGTAAAACCTATTGCTTTATCTTTATTAGGTACAAGTTATTTGCGAAAAACAGTTTTAAACACCTTTTTGACATTTGATGACCTCTGGACTCTGGAGCGTGAACTATTGACCTGGGCTCAAATCTGAGGACACCTATGCCGATTGCATTTTTCAAGAGCTTTCGATTGACTTTTTCTGTTTGCTGCTAACTATCATAGTTCCCGAGATATTTGGGGGTGTTCGAAGCGAAGTCCTTAAACTTGAAAATCTGGCCCTTGATGACCTCTGGTGACCTCAATATTGACCTGAGAAAAAAAATGACCGATATACTTTCGCAAGAACTTGTCTCGAGCTATCTAACGTCGTCTTTGGCTTGTCTCGCTATGTTGCGTAGTTTCGAGATCATGGGGGGGGGGGGGCGAAATCCGCCCCCCCCCCTCCAGGGCGTGTAATTATCAGAGGCCCTCCAGGGTGCGTGTTAAGTGACCAAACGGTGGTGGGGCCAGCGGAAGCACGGCACTTCAATACCAAAACTCCTTTACACCACCACCACGCATACCGCACGTCAGTCGACTCTCAAAATCATCTACCCATGAGAGTATTGAATCCGTGACCGGTGGCAGGAAGTGTTTGCAGCGGAGCTGGCAGGCCGTGCTCGTCACGGGCCACACGGGCCTACTCAGCGGCGAGGGGATCCAACGGCGCACCCCTGCCGCTCGCACGCTGACTGGTCATCCTGTGTGGTGCCACACAAAAATCGTGACCGGCTATATCTTATAAAAGAGTAGAAGTACCCCGTCACCTCTATGCGTCATCCAGTGTGGTGCCACTCAAAATCGTGACCGGGGCTATATCTTATGATAGAGTAGAAGCTTCATCACCTCTATAATAAGCGTATCACATGATTGGAAACAATATTTATTTCGATCTACCTCGGCGCCCGGTTTACCTCGGCCCCCTGTTTAACTCAGCCCCCGGTTTGCAGCATTTCAAGACAGAAGTGATGTTAAATGCCCCGAAACCTCCCGTGACTGCAGCGACTTTCCGGAAAGCATACCGCTAGCACTGGAAAATCCAGCCTCTCTCCGTGGGGGGGGGGGGGGGGGGCTGGAGGGGAATCTTTTTGCGGCAAAAAGGATCCCCCGATTTTGTTTTTCTCTGTGGATTTGGGCTGGTCACCTTATTTTGGTATTCGAGCTTAAGAAATTTACTTTTAAAATTAAATTAAATTCCTCAAATTTGATCTCTGGCCAATATTTGAGGCTCCAGAGTCCAGAGGTCAAAACAAGGGCAAAATTCTGTTTTTTTGCCAAACCGTTTATCGCTAATAACGTTTTATGTAATGACGATAACGAAAAACTGTTTACGCCATTGTGTTTATCTCAGTAATGCGCTTCGAATGTCATACATGGTGACCTTGTTAGGTCAACTTCAAAATTTCACCTCAGATCACGTGACCTTGACCTGAGATCAAGATCCAAGTAGGTCATGTTGCATATAGGGAGACGTGTCCCGACGAGACAAACACATTGCTGTCGGTGATACTTTTCTATCTTCATTATATCACGAGTTATTGACAAAAAGTGATGGTGACCTCGGATGACCTCAAATGACCCCATAGAGGTCACTGAATAAAACTTACACCTGTATCATCAAGAATATCCTATAATAACATGATCCAGAATAATTGGACTAATACCATGCATATCTTTGAAATAGGAAGCATTTGAATATTTCCCCATTGACTTATAATTGGGAGGTCACGAAATTGACCTGACCTTAGGTCACCGATATACAAATTCCAAGAAATACGAATTTTAAGTACTTATGCCCTAATGACACCCTGTAAGTTTCAAACTGGTCGGTGAGAAACTTAGCTTTGGCACAACTGCAAACGTTTTTGGAGGTGGAAGACACACTTGACCTGGTATGGTGACCTGACATGAGATGAACCGAGGTCAATTTGTTTTTAAAAGTGTGCGGAATTGATGTTCCAACAGGTATGCTAAAACCCGCGCGCCTGCGCGCCGTCGTTTTTTTTTCTATCTGCGAAAAGCCTGAGGGGGGGGGGGGGGGCGGAAATCAACCCCCGCAGTGCGCGGATTAAAGCTTGACGGAATCCCATTTTATCTAGTGTAAACTGGATCGATCAGGAGCGGGGGGGGGGGGGGGGGGGGGCGTGGCCTCCGTGGTCTACGTCCCTGATTCAGTTCACGTAGTCTTAAACACATAGGTTGAAGAATTTGAAGGAAAATTAAAGGTGATGATCCGCCCCTGTAGCTCAGTTGGGAGAGCGCCGGGCTTCTGACCTCACCCGGTAGTGGCAGCCCGGGTTCGAGTCGCTTCGGCGCTCGCTATTTGCCCCTGACTGGGATGGCCTGTGGCCGGTGGCAGCGGTCACACTCAAGGTCAGGTGACGTCAGAGGGCGGGGCGGACCGTGTCCAGTTATGTCGGGCACGTAAAACTTTCGCTTCTAAATGCTGCCGGACGCCAGGAATTGCTCGATCGGGTGGTGGGTCAGGGCCTGCGCAACAAGCTATGCTTAGCGCGGGGCCTGATCTCGGAAATCCATCCATTCAAAAACATTCGGACTAAATGTATTAAAAATACACCAAAAAAAATGATGATGATGTATCGTGATTTTGGGTGGCGATCTTTCAGGGTTGCCAAAGCCCGGAAATTAAGTTAGGGTCACATACAATTGCAATGTAAGAGCTACCAGAAAACAAGACCCGTTTTCAGTAGCCAAATATTGATTTACGTCACTTTGGCTCAAGGACAAGCTACCATATTTTACTGCCATATGAAGTATATTTTTTCTTTTATTTTTAAACTTTTGCAATGCTCATCATTTTTACCATATATGGTAAAGGATGTCATTTTCGACTACGGAAGATGGGGGGGGGGGGCAAAAAGATAATTTTGCCCCGCTTGATTTTTGCCAGCGGGGCGGCTGCCCCCGCTGCCCCCCCCCCCCCGAATCCGCCGACCCTGCATCAGGTGCGCTGTTGTGTTTATCATTGCAAGAAAGGGATACGTACAAACTTCGAATCAGGGGCGAAGCTTCTCCAGACAAGTGGGGGGATTTGCCCCTGATGTCCCCCCCCCCTGTATCCACCGGTGCCAGCAATTACCGCCAAGGAGAGCCTCTGTCAGACACTTAATGGAATTAATTTTCCCATTTTCCAAATTTGTATAACCAATTGCGAAAGTTGTGTCATGCCGCGAAGCGGCGCGAAATTTTCCGGTTTTTGACTGTGGATAGCTGGATTTTGACTGCTGCAAAGACAATTTTTACGATTTTACGATAAATTTTGAACGCTTGGGGGGCATACTTGTATTGAATGCCCCCCCCCAGATTCCTGGGGGGGGGCATTTTCCCCTGATGCCAGTGGCCGCTAGTGCACAGTTCACCACGTGGAGCGCCATGTGCGACGCTCACCAGAGTAGCCTGTAACCGAGCGAGGCAGCGACAAGCGAGGCAGCCTGTAGCCGAGCGAGGAAGCGACAAGCGAGGCAGCCTGTAGCCGAGCGAGGAAGCGACAAGCGAGGTATCCAGTAGCCGAGCGAGGCAGCGACAAGCGAGACAGCCTGTAGCTGAGCGAGGCAGCGACAAGCGTGGCAGCCTGTAGCCGAGCGAGGCAGCGACAAGCGAGGCAGCCTGTAGCCGAGCGAGGCAGCGACAAGCGAGGAAGCCTGTAGCCGAGCGAGGCAGCGACAAGCGAGCCAGCCTGTAGCCGAGCGAGGCAGCCTGTAGCCGAGCGAGGAAGCGACAAGCGAGGCAGCCTGTAGCCGAACGAGGCAGCGACAAGCGAGGAAGCCTGTAGCCGAGCGAGGCAGCCTGTAGCCGAGCGAGGCAGCATGTAGCCGAGCGAGGCAGCCTGTAGCCGAGCGAGGAAGCGACAAGCGAGGCAGCGTGTAGCCGAACGAGGCAGCGACAAGCGAGGAAGCCTGTAGCCGAACGAGGCAGCGACAAGCGAGGAAGCCTGTAGCCGAGCGAGGCAGCCTGTAGCCGAGCGAGGCAGCATGTAGCCGAGCGAGGCAGCGACAAGCGAGGCAGCCTGTAGCCGAGCGAGGCAGCCTGTAGCCGAGCGAGACAGCGACAAGCGAGGCAGCCTGTAGCCGAGCGAGGCAGCGACAAGCGAGGAAGCCTGTAGCCGAGCGAGGCAGCGACAAGCGAGGCAGCCTGTAGCCGAGCGAGGCAGCGACAAGCGAGGCAGCCTGTAGCCGAGCGAGGCTGTCACAACGCACGGGTACCGTCTGCCACCAAGCTTTCCGAGGTCACTGTCAGGCGTCGGTGGCAGGAGCGAGTCACCCCGCGGCACATAACAATTACTTTTCATATCTTACATAGTATCAATTCATCCAATTTACGAAGGAATATATTTGGATCAGGTTCGTTCCACGCAACAAGTTTTACGAAACAGGTTGCTTATTATTATAGGTTCATTTCGAAAATGGGTATGGTATATGATGTATATTATACGTGCCTAAATTATGACTAAATGATAGTCTGGGTTACTTGTTATGTCCCTCAAGTTGTAAACATATCAAATAGTTGTGCTGAGTAGGTACCTAATATTCAGTTTAACAGTATTAGGAAAACTATGGTCATTATCATGGTAATTTGGCAGACGAGGTGGTATGTATTATCATTATTCAGTAGTCAGTACCAACACATACTTATCTTGAGAGTGGAGCAATACAAGACAAACTTCGTATGTACCATTACGTGAATGATCCTGACCAGACGCCTCACCATTCCAAGAAGCCACGAAAAAGTCAAAACTGTTTATGTTGTCGCTTACCGGACGGATCGCCAGGGGCGGCGGAAGGTAACGCCAGGGGCGGCGGAAGGTAACGGCAGGGGCGGCGGAAGGTAACGCCAGGGGCGGCGGAAGGTAACGCCAGGGGCGGCGGAAGGTATTTTGGAATAGGGGGGGGGGGGGGCAAACCGTTGTTGACCGGGGGGAGCGTTAGCGAAAAATTGTTGAGCAGGGGGGGACGTCAGCGGAAAGCTGTTAGCGGGGGAGGGGAGGGGCGGCGTAGCGCGTCAGCGAAAGCTTGTTGAACAGGGGAGAAGCAACAAATAATGTGTACAACTGAACACTGACTTCTAGTGTTGTTTGTCAGGGAAAATGGGGGAGGGGGAGGGGGAGGGGGGTAATCCACCCTGGATCAAGAATGGGGGACACGTCCCCCCCGTGACGGAGTCCCTGGCCAGAGGGCCCCTCAGGCCGACAGAGCCTCTCTGGCCTTGCGCTTTGCTGTTTTACTACCACTTTACTTGCGCCTTGTTTGAAAACGGAGTGCAATTCGTTTCGAGTCACTTGCCCCCACCTTCGGTCCTTCGAGGCTCAGGGGGGGGGGGGGGGATTACCACATGCCCCCATGGGCAATGCCCTCTTGACTATAGTGACTATACGACACCCTGAACAGCTACCATGCGACATCTTGTCGCATGGTAGCTGTTCAGGGTGTTCAGGGTGTCCAGGGTAGCTGTTCAGGGTGACAGCTTTACCATGCGACAGCTTCAGTGGTTTCCACTGAAAATTCTTAAAAATTGTGACGCTGATGGCAGACATATTTGCTCACGCAGCAAATATGTCATTATGACGTGATCTTCGATTCGCATAACTATTTAAAAAAGAAGAAGAATACAAATGTTCTTGTAAAAAGCGCAGGGCTGTTAAAGCACAAAGGAGTGATGTAGGACACCCTGAACAGCTACCATGAGATGCGCAGAGCTGGTAAAACACAAAGGAATGATGTACGACGAGCAACACTTCCGTTTCTGGCAGAAAATGAACAGCGTACACTACGCAGTCGAAAGCAAATATGTCTTGCAGACTTGCTGCCTTCTTCAGTGTTTAAGAGATATATCTCATTTTTATTGTAGAGGGCGGCAAGTCCAAAATCGTAATGGAACATTTCGCTTGTCACCCGTGCATGCCAATAATTTTGCAGTCACAATGGCCTTGAGTGATCGTCATATCTTAACATCTCACGTATTTTTGCTATGCACATCAGACATAGCCCACAGGAACGATTCCAAGTTGTATTATGATATTTATTCAATTTACAAGGATATATTGGAACATGCATGCGACATCATATCACTTTAATGTCATTATGACGTGATCTTCGATTCGCATAACTATTTAAAAAAGAAGAAGAATGCAAATGTTCTTGTTCCTGTGCAGCATGTCCCAATTTCATTGCCGTTTGTTTGTTAGGTTAACTTTCCATTTGTTCAGTCCCACAGTATGCAGTAAATATCTCGAAAATATAGTACTGCTTGCATAATGTGCTAATTACTTTGGTGAGATTGTTTAACCCTCGCCCGGGTAGGGGCCAATGCCACCGCCCTCGGTTTTTCGGGAATAACTCGCGTAGTTTCCAGCCGATTGCAATGGAGCTTTCAGTACCCTATTTTTGACCAATTTAACACATACTCTGAAAATTTTGAACTTCTAACCCACATGAACCATGACCTATGTATGACCTGTTTCTCAAGGTCATGTCAGACGCAACTGGCGTCCCGCAGTATCGATGCTTGTAACTTGTGCAGTTTCCGAGTGTTTGTTGTTCAGAAGCATATGCACAGGTGTTTCCAGGTGACAGTTGTGGTTTCCACCGAGATTGTGACCTCGATTGACCTTTTCAGAGGTCAACCGAGGTCATTGACCGCCGATGACCTCAGATTACCTTTTTTGGCTTCTGGCGGTTTCTAGAACATTTTGTGACGCTGATTTCAAATTTGGGATCCATTTTACATAATTATATGTTCCACTGGGGTCATGCGCTTCCACAGGTCAACCGAGGTCACTGACCTCAGATGACCTGACATGACCTTTTTGGAATTTGGAAGTTTTTGGGACATTTTGTGACGCTGATATCAAATTTGGCACCCATTAAGCATTATGATATGCTCATTCACCATTCTAGCTCGATAAAATTCAATTTATACGCATTTACAATTTTGATGACTTTTGGGTCATTGACATGACCTCAGAAGTCACCTAACGACCCAAGACCTTAAAACCGCGTATCAGCGGCTTCCTCTCGTCACAAGCAACACGCTCGTTTTGTAATCAAAGCTCTAGCTCAATTAGGGGCGAAACGCTAAGGGGGTGGGGGGTCATCCCCCCCCCCACCCGAACACGTAGTGATTTTGCCCTACCCGGGCGAGGATTAAAATGAAATATTGACCTTTTGATTTATTTTCTTGCATTATCTTATGACACATGTATGGTGACTCTATATCTAGCGTGACATGTGGAACGCTTTTCTTTTCTTTGAAAGCAATGTCCCTAAAAAACACAATGTCTCTGAAACGAATCGCGACACTATAAATATAGGTCGCCGTTTGGTGCATAAATGAACTTCCGATTTCATTACCAATTGTTCGATTGTTTGTTGATTGTTTTGGAAAAAGTGGTTATTTGTATTGATAACCGAAGGTTGGTTTCACATGGATAACACTATTCTTTAGAATTGTGTTTCCTTGTGAAACAAACCTGAGCTGTTCGATTGGAGGGGGTTTTCTTAAGAGTGTTGGAGATCAGTAAAAGTTGGCGTGCTTGCAGGGTAATCTATAGCATTGTATTAAATTATACAGCCAGAGACAAAACTATAGAAAACTCCTAATGTTGAAAATAATTGAACCATTATGACAATTGTTTAAAAAAAAATTGAGGGTCACAACCACTAACTAGGCCGTCGTTGGGTGCATACATTAACTGCTAATTTGGATACCATTGTATTTAATGTTTGTTGATTATTATTATTAAAGATAGTAGAACACATAATCATAATTATAATAGACAGAGTGCAAGACATATTTTCCATACCATTTCGTCAAAAGCAACACCGGATTTTGGTGGGAACCGAAATTCGTTACCAAGTACTTAAAGGGAGATAATCACCCTTTTCAACAAAAATGGAGTTAGCACCTGAAATCGATAGACGAGACGAAAATATATTGTAAATTCATTACATTTAGCATATAACAATTCCTGCCGATAGATATTTCAAGTCATAGTTGATAAGCGTTCCACGCTTATAATCAGCAAGTAATCGGTAACGAACTCAGTAAATTAGCCACCCTACGCATTGTTATTTATCATGAAGGTATGCAATATGTTTCCTGCACTCTATATTTTGGGAATATGTGCCAAACTTTTATGAACAATCAACAATCATTTGGAAAAAGTGCATTCAAATCGTCAGTTTAACAGTGGCATATTACCTCACTTATTTAGTGTCGGTGATTTGCTTATAAGTGCCCATTTAACAACGTTGAACAGATTGATGCAAAAGCGCCGGATGATGCGCTTTCCAATAGTGGAGGGAAAATACCGATCATTAATTTTCCCAAACTTCCAACTTTGAATGAGGGAATAATTTCATTGAATTCTTAAATTTAGATCACATCATTTTAATACCATAACGGTAGCCAAATCAATAGTTGCTAACAAAATCAAAAGGTGATTATCTCCCTTTAAGAGTACCGGTCGTTAAAAGCGTGGAACGCTTATCAACTTTAACTTGAAATATCTTTCGGTAGGAAAGTTTATATGCAAAATGTGATCAATTTACATAATATTTTGGTCTCGTCTGTCGATTTCAAGTAATAACTCTATTTTGTTGTAGGCGAGCTATGGCATATTTGAGCATGATGAATATAAGTATGTGAATAAATAACCTTCTGCTCATGTTATATCTTAATTAAACTTGAAATCGGTATAACAAATTACATTAATATATTTCGACTTGCGTCATCTTCGGCATGGACAAACGTCATCTTCGGCATGAAGATGACGCAAGTCGAAATATATCAATGTAATTTTTTATACCGATTTCAAGTTTAATTAAGATATAACATGAGCAGAAGGTTATTTATTCACATACTTATAACTCTATTTTTTTGAAAAAAGGTCAACATTTCCCTTTAACGTTTCAAAATGCAAGTTTATCAAATAATAATAGCAATAGTAAGTTTACCTGCGACATCTAATTCCGCCGTAGCATAGCATGTTAAATTTATAAGAAATATGGTACATAGAAACACATCTGGGATAGAGTTGTTGGTTGTTTAAACCTGAGTAATGTCACGGACCTGGTAACACTAAACATGGTTCACCATGGTGCAATACGAGTGACTTCACCGTCAGTGTGGTCGCTCCAGGGCGAGTCGGTGCTGTGACTGTAAACACAGAGCTCCAGTTCAGAGGACGCTGGTCATCAGCCGTACCCAGCAGGAGATGCGGCAATATTACGACAAGATGAGTCGCTTGAAGGTCCACACCAGAAGGTCATTAGTATTCAATGATTTGTTTGTAGGTGGCACTGCGCATTATTAATTACTAATTATCGACAGTATGATATGTAGAGCCCTTCATGGATTGGGAATCCCATGGAACCCATGGCACGGGATGTAAATGGGTGGGAATGGGGCAATTTTGGGAAATCTAACGGGTTGGAACGGGTTTGGGACTGACTATATCATTTTTTAGCATCACAAAAAGTGAAATATGCTGAAATGGGTGGGAATGGGTGGGAATGGGAGCCTCATCAATTATGAATTTGGATTGGAACGGGTTTAGGTCTGGCTGAATGGGCTGGCACGGGATGGGGGCTGAAAATGTGTCCCATGAAGGGCTCTAATGAATGATTCTTCGGCAGAGCCGCGAATCCTTGCCGATACAAATATGTTCAGAGAAAACGCATTAACAAAATGTCTGAGGTAGACAATGAGTGATCTCAGGATGCCCATTCCCAGACATCAAGCTCTCTTAATTCATTAAGGTGCATCTGAAGGGGTTAAATAGGCATCATCAACTAAAAAGACAAAGCATTTGTGAATAATTTCCCTTTTTATAGACAAAAATAAGATTTTCTATGATCTTAAACAAAGCAAGTCTCATAAAGTTTGTATATAGCGTAATCTTTTGCGGAAGTTGGATTACGTGCCTGGTGCCAAGTTCCCACGTGGCACATAATTTTCCATGTGTAAATTCTCGTGTGGCGCGCGCTTTAATGTACTGATCTGCGTCCAGTCCCACATACCTCTCTTCTTACCTTAGCGTCTCCCAGTTTCAACGCTCCGTCCGTCGTCGATCTGCAGAACCTTGGACTCGTCTACTACACGTCTCAGCTCCGACCCATCACAGCCAGACGCCAGCTGACGCTCCTGAGCTCGCCGACACCAGACAGACGCGGTGGCGTGGTCGCCTCTCGACCCGGCGGACCGCTCCTCCCCGGCCGTCGGGAGTCAGCTGGCCGCTGGGCGGCGCGCGCAGCCCTCATCGACCGTGTTGGCTGACCCTGACCGGCCCGGCGGCGGCGTCGGTGGCGGCGTCGGTGGCGGCGACCGCCGTCTGCCAGTCCTCTCAATGGGGAATTATTTATAGAATGGCATTTTTATGTAGAGCGGCTGCCGTTGTGCGTGCCGAGGCTTAATGTCGCTGTTATGTTGTGGCACGATGGAACGCATAATGGCGCCTCCAAGGCTGCATCATGTGGCTCATAATATCGGCAGAGGTGACATTCAGGGGTGTTAAAAAGTGCGAACTTACTATGTATAGTGAGCGCCAAAATATTCCCTACAAGAACTTGCTCCGGGGCCGAAAATGTCCCAATTTAACAATCTGCTTTGCTCTGTGGTCATCAATTATGCAAAGTGTAATACACAACTACACATACTTTTCAAATTAGCTGCCAAGTTTCTTTCTTTATTATTGCTTGCTAGTTGTGAACCCCAAATACCACCACCCCCAACCTTCGACCGATATATTTTTATCGGATGGAAATCATTATCGCCAAAAATACGTGTCCTGAAATGTCTCTAACGTTCTGGGCCGCGATCGTGGCGTGGGCCACTTCCATTGATTTAACATAGGGGCCGCGAACCGCCAACCAGAATTTTAATAACGACCAGAATTTTAGTAAATTGTTTGAATTTGCTTTGCTTTTGAAACACGGATATTTGGTGATTACCGAAGAGTCTATAAAGTATAGGAAGATGGATAATCTTAGTTCTTGTGATGACAAGATGGGTGAACTGGACGGTGGACAGTGGATATGATACCCGTCACCCGACCTAGAAGGATCTGCATTGCTGCTGATGATGTGGCACTGTGGTTATTTGTTGGTTTTGTTGGCCACTGTCATTGTTCTTCACTTGTGCCGTCTGCCTACTTCACTTCTAGATCATTTGCCTTGCTGGCATCCATAATATATCATCTATGAAAATATGTTGTGTTGTCTTGCCGTCTTGTGGCTCACTTGATTGGTATAGTTTCAGTTTCAACTTTGAAGTCCCTTCTGCTGCCATTTTGCTATTGTCTGATTCATAGGAGGATCATAATCAAATCAATATTTCCTTTCTACACAACTATATTTCCTTTCTCTACAATGTATGTATAGGTATAGTATATTTTGCACTATTGTAGGAATGCCAAGGTATTCATGCAGACGCACATCTCCGGTCTCCCAGGTTCGACCTGGTGACCGGTGCGTCTTGTGTGCATGGGTTCCTTCCATTCCCTGTGAATGCCATCCTTGCATGCCTAACGAGACAGGGAACCCTAACAGGTGAGTTGAACAGTTAAAAAAAAAAAATAGTCCGAATGTTTTTGAATGGATGGATTTCCGAGGTCAGGCCCCGCGCTAAGCATAGCTTGTTTAGGCGCCAGAGCTCATCAAATGTCAAAAAGGCTTTACAAAAACGTTTATCACCAATAGCTTTTTACCTAAAAACGACAAGGGAATCATTTTGACGCCATCGTGCTTGTCTCGTCAAAACGCTTTGCCTCATATTAGTGTTGACCAGGTCAGGTCAACTTACAAATGTGACCTCGGGTCAAGGTCAAGTGGTGGTGACTCAAGTAAGTCATGTTGCATATGGGAAGACGTGCCGCGACGAGATAAACACATTGGTGTCAGTTTCACTTCTCTATCGTCATTATATCGAGAGTTATTGACATAAAACTGTTGGTGACCTCGGATGACCTCGGCTGACCCTGTAGGGGCCACTAAACAAAAATGGCAGCTAGGTCATCATGAATGTTCTATAATAGCATGATCCAGAAGGAATTAGACTGCTATCTTGCGTCTCCTTAGAATAGGAAACATTTGAATATTTCCCCTTAGACTTATAATGGGGAGGTCACGAAATTAAGCCGACCTTAGGTCGCTGATATTACAAATCAAAGATAAAAAATTGTAGATATATGTGACCTTATGAAATCCAGTAAGTGTAAAACCGATCATCCCAAAACTGTGACTGTGGTACGACCACACGTTTTTTTTGGGAGGTGGGGTCACGTGACCTGGTCTGGTGACCTTACCTAAGATGACCCGAGAATTTGTGTGCATAATGTGGACAATTGATGCACAAACAGCTGTGCCAAAAATGGCGGCGCTGCGCTTCGCCATTTTTCTGCTATCCGCGAAAAACCTGAGGGAGTGTCTATCCCCCCCTCCCTCGGCACGGCGCTGGTTAAAATATAGGGATGATGTGGGCATGCAGCCAGGTGTTAGGGTATTCATGTGAAGTAAAAAATGCCCCCAGCTGTGCTGTGGTCATTTTTGCATGTGCCACTTTTGGTCGGGGCCACTCAAAGCACTTTTACCACCCCTGAAAATATCATGCTTTGATTGAATAGGAACTATGGCTTCAATAATCAACGGTGGATCCAGTGAGCCAGTCGAGCCAGAGCCCCCAAAAAGACTGGAAGGGTCTGAAAATTGACCTTCCCTAATGAAAAAAACAGGTATTTTCACAAACCCACGTTTATACTTTTAAAATGACACGAAATAAAATGTTAAGTTTTGCTTAACTTACCCCATTATTGTTGCAATTTGATCCAACTCGTGCAGCAGGTTGAGCACGCTGGGCATGCAGAGCATGAAAATACCGAAGATTGATTACTCCAATTTCTTAGGTGTAGGTGCAGGGACCCGCAGTTGCTATGGTACACACTAGGGTCCGGCTTATTTTCTCCTCTGGCGTATGTTTTACGGAGAATTAAGAAACGACCATCTATGTATTTAAACCGCATTACTGAGAGTTTCAAATTAATATATTGACGCATTGGCTCACCATATCCATTGGCTGCTTTTAAGCAAAAATCCGTTTTTATCGCTTTGCGGTGGTAAAAACGGATTTTTGCTTAACCCGGCAGTCACTGGGGTATATTCTGTAACACGACTCACTGGGGGGGGGGGGGGGGTTAGCCCCCCCCTGGTATCTTACGAACCAATGATCGCAGCGGGACGCGCAAGGCGGCATTATAAAGCGCTTAATGAGATAAGCCTAACGCACACTTACAAATGTCAAATTAAGGTCACATGTCAGGTCACGGTCAAGTCAAACGTCAAAATCGAGGTATTTGAGTTTATGGACAATACTTGCCATCCATGGCCTTCGATTGCGCCTATAATCCCTCAAAGTGTTGGCAAAGGTATGATACATATCTCACATGAGCTAAAGTGAGATTGTTGGAAAATATCAAGGTCAAGGTCAGGTCACAAAAGGTCACTACACACAAAATATCTACGAAAGTCATGCAGCACATGTTTTATGGATGGTTTTACGCGTATAATTCTATAGTGATAGCCATTTTACTACCTGACTTCATTTACGTGAAGTTAGTATCAAGTTCAGGTCAAGTTCAGGTCACTGAAGGTCAAAATGTGAAATTGATCAATCGAAATGAAAAAAAACATGTTTCTACATCAGTTTTATCTAACAAATACGGTGCTGGCAATATTTGTCTGTATCAGGTCAATAAAGGCCAAAAAACGCAATTTCAAAATATGACAAAATATGTCATGATTTACCCATACTTTATATGCCATGTCAGCCAAGAAAGATTATATCATTTTGAACTTTGGTATGGTAGTTGCCCATATTTCGTTATCTGACATATATTCCGTTTTTTTATCTTTGAAAAATTTGATTTTGTGGGCATTTTTTTTTGTGTTAATTGTTGGGGTCAAAAACCATAACAAAAAAATATAGATAGCTGGATTGTAGCCCTTGCTCATTTCTACCTTTTAACGTTTTTCGATTGCATGTTTCTTCAAATGTAACATTTGTACGACCTGTCAAAGTTTAGCTGATTTTTGAGTCAAAATCGTGTTTAGTGACGTCACTAAATTCACAATATCTCGAAAAATTTCTGCAAAAATTGCTTCCTTTTGCACAAAATGTGTAAAAATTATTCCCGGAAAGGTACGGAAAGTTTGGCATCGATATATAAATTAGTTATTGAGATATTCTTAATAGTCCTAGGGGGGGGGGGGGGGGGGGGGGGCTAAAAAAGCCCCCTCCCCCAGTGGCACGCGGGTTAAAAGCAGTCAATGGATATGGTGAGCCAATGCGTCAATATATCAATTTGAAGCTCTCAGTAATGCGGTTTGAATGCATATATGGTCGCTTCTTAACCCGCGACTTACTGGGGGGGGCTATTTTTTGCCCCCCCTCCCTTTATTTTTCAATAACTCCTAAACGAACACAGGTATCGTCACCAAACTTGCATTACCTTCTCTCACATCAATTCTACACATGTTGACAAAAGGAAAAATATGAGGCTATGATAGGTCAACCGGGAATGACGTCAGAGTGACGTCATGTTCTTTGGTTTTTGTTGCAAAATAATGGTTTGCGGAAAACGCTGGCAAAGGTACGATATTTGAGATAAACTAAATTGTTTTAAATCAAATTACTGACAATAGACCGAGCTATCAAAGTGCTATCTCGGATTTTTGAGTTTGTTTTAATTCAAAATTTTGAGAAATAATTTTTTTTTTAACAAAATTTTCAAGAAAAAAATCAGAATTATCCAAAAATTGGAATATATGTGATTGAGACGTATTCGGTAAATATGTGTACCAAATGTAAAGTCGATATCTTTAAAAATGACCGAGTTATGACCCTTAAATGACACAAATCGACCACTTCTCACAGCATTACTATGCATAAAAAACGCATTTCCATTTTTGCTTTTTACTTCTATTTGTATGGAACAAACAATGTTCCAAGGTCATTTTTCGCGTTCTAGACGAAAAACGAACCCATAAACATGTGTTACAACGCCTAATGACCGTAATCTGCAGTGTGACCTCGTGACCTCGTATGACCTTGACCTGACCCAAGGTCATAAACAGCTTATAAAGGTACTTAGAAGTGTCAGACACACGAATCATACCAATTTATCGACAGCTTATGCGTTTAATATCGCAATTTTGCGCGACAATTCCATCCATCGAGACCTTTTGACACGGTCAAACATTTTGTACTTGACCTGACCTGTGACGTCATCGGTGCCCCGATGTCAACAATATAATGTTTCCCTCGATACATTTCCCAGGGCTATCGAATGCCGTTTGAATTTTAACATTCGGTCCAGTAGTTCCGGAGATCAGAGGGGGGGGGGGGGGCTAAAAATAGCTCCCCCCCCCCCCCCCCAGTAAGTCGCGTTATGAAATATACCCAGTAACTCGCGGGTTAATTCGCCGTCAAACATACGCTAGAGGAGAAAGAAGCCCGACCTTAGTGTGTACCATAGCAACTGCGGGGGGGGGGGGGGGCGTACATCTGTGGGGTGAGAAGCATTGGAGGAAGAAAACCGAATTGATGCACGCCCACAGTTGTATTAATTCCAGGTATCAAAACCCAAGAACAGAACAAATGAATCATGCCCGAGCGAGAGCAGCGGGTACATGATACAACAATCGAATCGACAACTAAATACCCAGGCCGTATGTCGAAGATCAGAAAAGTGGACAGCTACATAATGTGTGAATGTAAGTATATGGTGATAAATATGTTACGTTAAGTTTGAAGAGCAAAGTAATAATATTTGAGACGAGCGACGAATGAACCAACCGGTTGGCGCGAGAGAAGAACGAGAGTGGGCAGAATGCCACGTTGCCGAGTCTGTAATCGAATATGTTCTAAATATAAATTGAAGTTACGAATACAGAAACTGATTATAGGAAAATCAGGTACGATGAGTTACAAGAGAAATATGAAGACGCAAAACAAATTGCAGATGAATCTGGTTAACCAATAACATATTAATAATATGAAAGTATACGAATTATTTTCTTTACGTTCTGGAACGTTCCGGCGACAAATATGACGCGGGAATACTAGAGCTGACGAGAAGTGACGCGGGAATACTAGAACTGATGAGGTGGGTAAAACGCTGCAAAATAAAGATAAGCCGAAGCACCACATGACTTTCCATCCCAGAGCGGAGCGTACAGAACACATAAGAAAAAATAAATACATCACACTAATAATACATGAAGTCAGGCCGGCGTCGAAATCTCACGACGCGGCCGAAGCGCGTCCGTACCACCGGCTCCGGCGACTGCCCTGACACTGCAGGTCGGCTCGGACCATCACCACTGGGAGGAGTCACTGTCACTGGGTCAGTCGTCACCTCACTGTCACTGGGCAGCCGCGGCTCGCCGCGACACGACGGCAGCAGCGGCTGGTCGCCGTGACACGGCAGCTGTGGGTCAGGCGCCCCAGCAGCCGGAGACGCGGCGAGATGCGGCGGGTCGCCGTGGGAGGGCGGCCGGCAGTCGCCGCCAGAGGGCGGCCCCGGCGGCGCCCCAGCGCCCGGAGACCCGCGCTCAGTAGGCGGAGGTGTCCGGCGCGCTCGCTCCTCCTCAGGTCTCGACACTGAGGTCGCGGGGTATTGCGCTCCCCTGGAACAGTCCTGGTCAAGGGGCACGGGCATACATACAGGCTTCAGGCGGTCAATACTGACAGTGTCGTGATCTCCTGAAGGGAGCTCCAAAACAAAAAACTTCTGAGTCCGACGGACAACCTTCAGGGGCCCGCGGTAAGGGGCCTCCAGGGGGCGGCGTACGCGGTCAACGCGCAACCACACATGAGTACAGGTGGTCAGGTCGGCGGGAACGAAAGATGATGGTACACTGGCATGATGATGACCGCGCGATAGGGAAACGAAATCAATCTCCGACATGTGGTGAGCCAGCTCGCGGATGAACTTCTTCCCAGAAGTGCCGCTTGTCCGTGCGGCAGAACACTGCGGGAACAGCAGCTGTGTTCCCGTGACGGCTGTGAAAGGGGAAAAACTAGACTCGTTCGGCATGGCGCGAATGCCAAGCAGAACGACAGGCAGTGCGCGTAGCCACTCCTGTTTGCGAGAACGAATAGCTGCCTTCAGTGTACGATGCAATCTTTCAACCATGCCGTTACATGTAGGGTGATAAGATGTGGTTCGCAAGCGATGAAATCCAACCATTGCTGACAAATGTTGAAATAACTCTGATTCAAACTGAGCACCCCTGTCAGTGACCACATACAGGGGAACTCCAAATCTCGAGACCCATATCTCCAAAAATGCGGAAGCGACACTTTCTGCAGTAATATTAACTAAGGGCGTAGCTTCTACCCAGCGGGTGGCACGATCGATGCAGGTTAACAAATAACGAAATGGAGAAGTGAACGGTTGACCATGAGGTACAGACGGGGGTAGGGGTCCAACGATATCAATGTGTACCGTTTCAAAACGCGCAGAAGGCACGTCAAATGATCCCGGAGCGGACCTCGTGTGGCGGTGGACTTTTGCCTCCTGGCAAGACAGACACTCACGCACCCAGTGATGAATATCCCTGCGTATAGAAGGCCAAAAGTACCGAGAAGTCAACAAGCGAGTTGTGGCTTTACGACCGGGGTGAGACAGGTTGTGAAACCTGCCGAAGACTGAGCGGCGGCACGCCTCAGGTACGAACGGCCGCGGCTGAGGGGTCGTCATGTCACAGAGGACCGTCACACCATCTGCGAGGGATACTGGCTCGAGGGAGTCTGGCAGACGGGAGGTCTCCTCATCCTGCTCCTGCTGTTCTGCGATAAAGTGGAGGTCACACGAGTCGAGGGACACAGCGAGGACAGGGCGACTGAGACAGTCGGCGACAACGTTATCACGGCCACGGATGTACCGCACATCCATGACATACTCGGTAATCACCGACCAGTGACGCTGCTGGCATATACATGACACTGTGGTAGTGGGTGAGGCAGCGGACAGGCCCCGGCCAGCGCTGCCTTACTGTCGCTGAACGCTTGGGACTGCTGCTCGTCCCAAAGCAGCTCCCTACTCTTTGGGTTCAGACGAATCAGTTCAGTGAGGAGGTACACCACATCAGCGAAGCGAGGGATCATGCGCCGGTAGAAACCGAGGAGGCCGAGATAGCGGCGCAGAGCCGCTGAGTCAGGGGGTCTGGGCAGGTCAATAACCTCCGCTACTCTGGCCTGGGGAGGACTGAGCCCCCTCTCGGACACCTGGTGCCCGAGGAACACGAGGGACGTTTGCATGAACTCACACTTGTTGAGGGAGATCCGGAGTTTGTGCTCAGCCAGCTTGCTGAACACAAGTCGCAGGTCAGCGACGTGCTGCGCCTCGTTCTCGGAAAACACCAGAATGTCATCCAGATAGATGAACACGCAGGGGACATCTCTGAAGATTCCATCCATCACACGCTGGAACGTGGCGCCAGAGTTGCGCAGACCTAGGGGCATGAACACGTGCTCGAACAGCCCAAAAGGCGTGGTGATTGCGGTTTTCTCCACATCAGCAGGGTTCATGGGGATTTGGTGGTAGGCTCGAAGCAGGTCCACTTTGCTGAAACAAGTCATACCATGCAGTTTGGTGGACAGACTCTGGATGTGGGGGAGAGGATATCGATCTGGTCTGGTCACTGCGTTCAGAGCACGATAGTCACCAGTGACTCTCCACTCACCGGGGTCACGTTTGGGAACCAAGTGGATCGGGGAGGCCCAGGGAGACCTGGACGGGCGAATGACTCCTGTCTTCAACAGAACATCAAACGACTGTTTGGCAGCCTACAGCTTATCAGGTGGAAGCCGCCGCGGACTAGCAAAGGTCGGCGGGGTGCTACCAGTGTCGATGCTGTGGGTGGAGGTGAGAGATGAGTCATTGAACATGTTACCTGGTTGGCACGGTTCCAAAACAGAAGAGTGATCACGCAGGATAGGTTGCACTATCTCGGGAAGAGCAGAGAGGTCGTTGACCACCAGGTTGACCGCAGGTTCCGTCGTCTGGACTCCAAGAACAGAGAGGGATGTGGTTGCATCTCGGAGGACCTGTGCACCACAGTCGACAATCAACGAATGGTATGACAGGAAGTCGTTACCCAGCAGTGGCTCTGTCACCTCAGCGATAACGAACGTCCACGTGAACTGGCGTCTCAGGTCAGGAAGGACAACATCAAGAGCAGCCTCTCCGTACACACGAAGCTGCTGGCCACTAGCGGTAGTGATGGAGACGGCAGTGGGCTGGATCAGGATACCATTCACACACTCCTGTGGGATCAGTGAAACCCCAGCACCTGTGTCGACAACAAATCTCAGTGGCCGTGAACCAGCCTGGGCTGCAACCCGAAAAAGTGGCAGGCCAAGGGCTGCATTAACGGCCTGCCCCTCTAGTTTCCCTGAGGCGAGGGTGGTTCGCGGGCAGGTGAAGCCGAGCGCGACGAGGGCTGCACTCTGAGGTTAGCAGACCTGGATAGCCACTGACACCATGGTTTACACGTACGAGCATGTGCGCCGAAGAACACGTGAGCACGACACACTTTGGGTCTCTGTCCTTCGTGAAACGGTGTCAGACCTTGGACTGCACCAGCCGCGCCAGCTTCACGAACCTGAGTGGGGTACCTGTGGAAGCTCGACTGTTGTTGCCTCAACTGTGGAGAAGCGAAGTGACACGGCAGGGAGTCATGAGCTGGGAAGCCTCGCTGGGGAGCTTCGCAGGTGTGACAGGGCTGAGACTGGCGGGGAAACTGGTGCTGACTCGCACCAGGGCCGCACTGAGGTTCACCTTCGTTAACAACGTTCACCGCCGTGAGAGTCCCCTGGACAAGAGGGACCAGTTCGTCAGCGAGCTTCCCCAACTGCGAGAGAGTGAGCTCGCGCTGCGAGGCCAGCACCGGAGCGATGCTGGACGGGAGGGACTGAACGAATTTGTGACGAATCAGGTCATCTCCGACACCAACCTTGTCCGCCACTTCACGGAGCTCGCAGAGGAACAGAGATGGGCGTCCCGTCAACCGAGTCTTACTGATAAGACGCTCAAACAGTTCAGGTTTGGTTTTCTCATACATGTCGGTCACGACCTGCTGCAGTTCCTGGAAGTTCCTGCTAGTCAGGGTGACCTGAGGGATGTGAGCGATGGTGTCAGGCGGGAGGGCTGACAGCACATGGTAGAACTTGGTTGCTTCCAAAGTGATTCCGGCAATGTGAAATTGGGCGTCCATGACCGCAAACCAGCCCTGGACAGCAGTTTCCATGAAAGCAGGGGGCTTGATACTGACACGATGAACAGGGGCTTCACTAACAGAATCCATAACTGCAATGTTCACATTCAATGGGAATCGGAGCGACCGAGCAGAACGGAGCAAAACCAGTGAAGCAGAATCAGCTGCGGGAATCAGTCAGCTGTGAAATCAGTCAGCTGACGGCGGGGCGGGCGACAAAGCGTGCCACCTGTACTACAAAGAGGACTCGAACCGTAGAAGAGGGCAAACAAATATCTCACCAAGACCGAAGGTGGAATGAACATTGTTGCCACGTTGAAGAAAGCGTGTTCAGATTAAGTTGGAAGATAGTCAGAATCATGATCACGTCGGGGTCACCAAAACTGTGGGGTGAGAAGCATTGGAGGAAGAAAACCGAATTGATGCACGCCCACAGTTGTATTAATTCCAGGTATCAAAACCCAAGAACAGAACAAATGAATCATGCCCGAGCGAGAGCAGCGGGTACATGATACAACAATCGAATCGACAACTAAATACCCAGGCCGTATGTCGAAGATCAGAAAAGTGGACAGCTACATAATGTGTGAATGTAAGTATATGGTGATAAATATGTTACGTTAAGTTTGAAGAGCAAAGTAATAATATTTGAGACGAGCGACGAATGAACCAACCGGTTGGCGCGAGAGCAGAACGAGAGTGGGCAGAATGCCACGTTGCCGAGTCTGTAATCGAGTATGTTCTAAATATAAATTGAAGTTACGAATACAGAAACTGATTATAGGAAAATCAGGTACGATGAGTTACAAGAGAAATATGAAGACGCAAAACAAATTGCAGATGAATCTGGTTAACCAATAACATATTAATAATATGAAAGTATACGAATTATTTTCTTTACGTTCTGGAACGTTCCGGCGACAAATATGACGCGGGAATACTAGAGCTGACGAGAAGTGACGCGGGAATACTAGAACTGATGAGGTGGGTAAAACGCTGCAAAATAAAGATAAGCCGAAGCACCACACATCCATACATTGGCATCACTAGATTTTTTTAGGTTGGGGGGGGGGGGTTCTGTGTGGCAGACGTTAACACGCGCAACGACAGGGGCGGATATCCTCCCTCCCCCTTCTGTTTTTTCGGAAATAGTGGAAAACGACGGAGTTTCGCACCGCCATTTTTGGCAGAAGTTTGCCCAAATCCTGCTTGTCATTTGTTTACCTCGGGTCTCCTCAGGTCAGGTCACTAGGTCAAGTCTAGTGATCCCACCTAAAAATAAACGGTCGTGCCGCAGCCTGAGGCCTATTTCACAAAGAAGTTAGTAATTACACATGTTTGCGATTACAAACGCAAGAAAATATTGCAAACCTCACAAAAAGCTATTTCACAAACATTCGCCACCTCTGAATTACCGATTGTAAAGAAAATTGTAAACACAAATGTTAGTACAGCAGAAAGCTTGAAATCAAGAACGTTTGTATTAAACTTGATGCCAATGACAAATAATTTGATTGTTAATAAATTAATTTAACAAATATTTACATTGTGGTTTATTGTTGTATTCAATATAAAATTAGTTATAGGGAGAATACTCTTTTAATTAACATTTCATCGGAATGCAAACTCTGATCGTAAAAATACATCTTGGTAAGCAGTTAGAGTAAACAGAATTTGACCATTCACCAGGTGGCGGAGCATAACAACAGAACTACTCTTAAAAGAAGGATCGTTGAATTTCTCGACCATTTTTCACCTAACCTAGCCGATTTCTTACTTCGTAAAGGGTGAAAGTTAACTGTACATTGCACAAGACATCGTTGACCGCTGCAATTCTATCGCCATGCGGTTTCTCCGCGCAGAGGCGCCCCTCACAGCGCAATCGGTAAGGTGCACAGGGACTTCAAAGCTGGAGATCCCTGTTCGAATCTCTCGGGTAAATAACTTGTTTTGGGCAGCTATACCTATGCATAACTAAACCATTACCCTAAAAACCTCGGCAACGTAACAACCTCACCAAGAAAATAACCTGAACAGTCAAACAATGTCAACTGTCAATGCAGTTTCTGAAATTCAGAACCCCTGTCCCACTGGAATTACAAGTTTGTAATTGCAAAAATTTCCTCACTTCCGTCAACCTTTGAGAAATAGAACATGTGCAATTGCAAACATTTTTACAAACAATATCTTTGTAAAGTAGTTTGTAAATAGTAAATTGAGATTTACTGCCCTGGGATTTTGTGAAATCCAAACTACAAACATGTGTAAAAATTATTTGTAAATACAAAGAAATTATTTGTAATTACAAACTTTTTTGCTTTGTGAAATAGGCTACAGATTGTTTAACCGATCAGTTGGAAACTTACAGGATTTAATCAGAGGCCTATTTCACAAAGAAGTTAGTAATTGCAAATGTTTGCGATTACAAACGCAAGAAAATATTGCAAACCTCACAAAAAGCTATTTCACAAACATTCGCCACCTCTGAATTACCGATTGTAAGGAAAATTGTAAACAGGAATTTTAGTCAGCAGAAAACTACAAGCACATACTTGTCATACTGTATCGACTCCATTTTTCCCTGGCATACCTGAGCACACCCAGCTTACAAAAGGCACGCAACACATACCATACACAGGTGCATTTTCAGATACATATATGAACTCACCCACTACTGTTACTCACCCACTTCCGCCTTGCCCACCTCAGCAGGAACTGAATAAAATAATATCCATGTGTTTACTTTCACGCAGGGTACTATGCAAGTTGTCATTAATATTTGCTCATATAGCACCATATTTGCCAACAGCTAATGATGGCCAGCAAAACCAAGAGTCACAGACACGAGCACAGACAGTGTTGTCGCTGTGTTGCACCACAACGTACACGCTGTCCAGCACAGACAGTCTTGTCGCTGCGTTGCACCACAACGTACACGCTGTCCAGCACAGCCAGTGTTGTCGCTGTGTTGCACCACAACGTACACGCTGTCCAGCACAGCCAGTCTTGTCGCTGCGTTGCACCACAACGTACACGCTGTCCAGCAATAACCACAACGTACACGCTGTCCAGTGGTTTTGAGTAGTCTAACTTCCTGTGAATCTTCCAATGATGATCATAATTTGTTATTGGGCGCACCGAATACAAGAATCATTTGGCGTCCAAAAATATCACCATGTCATGCCATGCCATGTCATGTTATGTCATATTATGTCGTGCCAGTTGCTTAATTAACCCTCCCACGAGGTGGATTAACCCGCGCACTGCAGGGGCTTTGCGCCGAACACGAACTGCAGGGGGTGGGGGTATTTCCGCCACCCCCCCCCCTGAGATCTCGAAAACTACGCTACGTAGCGAGAAGCGAGAGAAGGTATTTGATAGCTTGATACATGTTCTATCGAAAGTATTTCAGTGTTCTTTTAGGTCAGGGCAAAATTGAGGTCACCAGAGGTCATCAAAGGTCACATTTTCCAGTTTTTTCCTGTTTAAGGACATCGCTCCAGAAATTCTCATATATCTCAGAAACGATGTTAGTTAGAAACAAACGGTAGAAGCAAACGCCAGCCAATGAAATTTGCAATCGCTAGGGTGTCCTCAGAATTGATATCAGGACAATATTTGAGGCTTCAGAGGTGAAAAAGAAAAACAAATCGTTTTTTTGCTAAATCGTTTTTTTCTATTCACTTTTTGCTTGATAAAGATAACGATTTTTGTTTTGCTAAATTTTCCAATGTTCACGAGACTCACGAATCTTTTGCAAAATACCATGTGACATTTTTGTCCTACAACCTCCACGAGGTAAAATATATTGACCCAGACCCAGATAATAGCTATCTCAGTTCAAAACCAATACAAAGGTGAAGCATTCTCTTTAAGGTATATGTAGGCTAGGAATATACATTATTTACAAAATATTTTTGTCATCGCTCAAAACGATGCGGTGCAGAATTTTTGAGACGACACAAATTGGATACATCCTTGATACAGCCTTGAGGGGCGCCACCCGATCGACAGGGGCGCCACCAATAGAGAGAGAGAGAGAGAGAGAGAGAGAGAGAGAGAGAGAGAGAGAGAGAGAGAGAGAGAGAGAGAGAGAGAGAGAGAGAGAGAGAGAGAGAGAGAGAGAGAGAGAGATAGCGAGAAGCGAGAGAAGGTATTTGATAGCTTGATACATGTTCTATCGAAAGTATTTC